>NDGM011041561.1:0-11616 GCA_002564305.1 Octomys mimax | reverse complement strand
ATAAATTTTTAAAAAAATAATAAATAAATAAATAAATAAATAAATTCCAGTTCTCTGGAAGCACTTATCAAATTTCAATGCACTTCCATTTCCTCAGGTATAAAATAATAATAGTGTGTATCCTATAGGTCTGTGTAAAAATAAAGAGGTTGCCTATTTAAAGTGCTTAGAAAAGAGCCTGGTTAATAGCTACTAAGGAAGGAAGTGCTAGGAATACTCCTTTGAATCCATCATCCTATCTATGCTCATAGTTAGTGCTTAATAAATACTTTTGATTAAATGAATACATTGTCAACATATGCCTAGAATCAGGGGGTTGGAAGCACAAGGGTGAAAAGGTCTTGGCTGTGAAAGGGTCAGACCAGGCACAAAATATGCCACTTTGGCATGCCAGCTCTTCTGTGCAGAAGGGAATGAGCATGAAGGGACAGTGGGGATGGTTCTCCAACCTCTTCATTCCTGCTAAAGCAGGATCTAACACTTCTCATGTGGAAAGTGTCCCCCTAACCCATATAAGAAACAGTTATTTTTTAGTAATGGGGATTGAACTCAGAGCCTTCGAACTGAGCTACAACCCCAGTGTCCCCGCATCCTTTATTTTTGAGATGGGGTCTCCATAAGTCACTAAGTTGCTCTCAACTTACTGCCTCATCCTCCCAGAGTGCTGGGACTGCAGGTGAGCACTACCACACCTGGATGGAATTGAACTTTTTTTTTTCAGTACCAGGGATTGAACTCAGGACCTTGTGCTTGCCAGGCAGGCACTTATTCTACTGAGCTATCTCCCTGGCCCAGAATTGAACATTCTTATCAGTCATTGGAGACAAGGAACTGATGCAGAAATGGATCTGTATGAAAAAAAAATTAAACAACTTAAGAAGGTGTACACCTCTCTCCTACTTACTTTCCTTCCATGTATTGGCTTCCCCTCAGACTCCTTTGCCTTGTCATATTGCAATTTATCATTATTTAAACTGACATTTGTGGCCTGCTAACCTCTTCAAGTCATGTTTCTCATGAAAACTCCTGTGTGCGTACAAAAACATTAAATAAAAGTGTTGACTAAGGAATGTAGTTCAGAGGGAGAGAACTGGCCTAGTGGGTACAAGCCTGGGATCCACCCCTAGCACGGCCAACCAGAACATACAGAGGCAGAAGGAAGCATTGCTCTTCATGGCTGGAACCTTGAGCCTCAGTATCCCCTAGCCTGTGTATTTGGATGGTCTGTTCTCTAGTTATACATACTAAACAAAGAGGGCTATACCCCATCAGGGTCACTGAATGGAAGGTTCTATTTCCTGTCTTATATGTTTCATGCTTGAACCCTGAAAACATGAGCTGAGTGTAACTTGGAAAGAAAACCTTTCCCTTGACTCTTAGATTTACTGTTTGTGAAGAGGGGTGGCAAGACAGTAGCATTTGGAGTAGTGCTGTCATGTTGGCTTAGTGGGATGAAAATAATTCATGGAAACTATTTAGCTAGATGTTAACACATTGACTTTTTATTTCAAATATATTTTATTTCTTTAGTTGTGATTTCTTTTATCAGTGTAGATGTGCTTATCTTTAGAGCATGTGTTGTCTCTGGGAGCATACTGCCAGAGTATCGGGGCGGTGTGAAGATGCCAGGTCCAACCCCTCAGGCCCACCTTCAGCAGCAGGCCTCTGAGGGAACCAGAGTTGGGCTCTGGGACCCCATTCCTCAGGTCTTCAGTGGCACTTCCACCTGGGCTCTAACCAAGGAGCTTATCAGACCAGAAAAGTAGGACTAACCTGGCTAACCATGGAATATGTGTGCTATGCTTGCCAAAAGGTCACAAATTTAGTAAACAAGGTAGAAATGCTGAGGTGCTGAAGGAAGGAGAGCTCATCCCCTCCAGGAGCTTGGTCCCCTAGGCAGTGTCCACAGGCACAGGAGAATCATGTGAATGGCACACACATCCCTGAACACACTGGTGAGCCTACAAGCATTCACACATATCAACACAAGCAGCTTCACCCTCCTGGACTGTCATTCCCATACTTGCAAATACACACACACCCCTCATAGATACTCTCAGCCTAAAAGGTGACAGGGGAGACCTCATGGCTGAATCGAATGCTGGTTAATGTGGCTGCTTTTATTACACCAAAGGTCTTGACGTTTATTAGGTGATGAACATCAAATCGGCATATGGTTGTTTTAGCGGCATGCATTCTCCTCTACAGCATAGCTTGGAGTTCAAGTCCCTGCAGCTTGCACAAAGGAACCATGCTCCAGAGAGGAGGAAGGGGACCCTGTAGACCATTGTTCTCGGGAGAATCAGCTGCCTCCAGATGCTCCATCTCCACAGTGGCTGAGAGACCATCGAGCTGTGTGAGGGTGCTTGAGATCCAGGTTTGGGAACGTTCCAACATCCTCAAGCTAACAACGGGGTGTCCAGGAGAGTACATCTTCCACACAGGTAGCACTGACTACGGGGGACATGCTGAGAGCACTGTGTTAGAGCGAGGTCAGGCTGCCAGGGGTCCCCAGTGCAAGTGATCCTGGCTTCATGGGAAGAATAAGACATGACGGCTGTCACAATAAGGCCACTAAACTCACAGCAACGGCAACTTCAGAAGGAGTTCTCATGACTACAGGGAAGAAGCTCTTTCCTCTCTGATGTCAGGTGCCTCACTGGGGAGGCATTTGCCCTGAGACTGTCACAGACATGGTCCTTTCTAGGCTGCACAACATCACTGAGCACAACGGAGGAGAGAAAGGGGCCACACACGGCAAAGTTAGGGACACAGCCACCAAGCATGGCTGACTGCTATTGGTAACTGTCTTGGATGCCTTTCCTCGCTGGGCTGGGTGCCCCAAATATCTGAAGTGCTAATCAGAAAAGAGGCTGACAAAGGACTTCCTCAAGCTCCGGATGGTCTCTGCTTTGGCTTCATCTTCACTGGCTGAAGACCGGAAGAAGGAAGACTCAGAGAAGCTGAAGGCATTTGTCAGGGACTGCGACTTGCTTGAAGATAAAAACCAAAGAGAATGTGAGAGGGTGGTGTTCTCAGTGAGGCAAGGATGGAGACGAGGCTACAACCTGGAGCCCCACACCCACCCCCAGAGGTCAGGGTGACAGGGGAAAGCAAGAGTGGCATGCTACTGCCCCTACACTCATTGCTGACCTCAGGACCACTAAACAGAGAAGGATGGGAGCGCAGTGGGAATCAGGGAGAAGGGAAAACAGAGAGACAGGAAAGGAAGAAGGGATGACTCAAAGGCTGTTTCTTTCATTTATTTTTATTTTATTCCTTTTTGCAGTGCCAGAGATGGCACCCAGGGTCTCTTGCCTGCTATGCGATTGCTTCCCACTGAGCCACACCCAGCCCTGTTTCTTGTACTTAGTGCTGAAGGGCTCAAATGCCCCATGTTATTAAGTACTGAGCTAAGATTTCTCACCCTCTCCTCTGGTGACAGGCAGAGTTTAAGTGCCTGGGGTCTCTTGCAGTCCCATTCCCATCCACTGTCATAGGGTAGACTCAGCACCAGGAGGCCGTTGTCACAGCATTGGTTTTGCCCCTCAACTCACATCTGACCTGAAGCCATGTGCCTCTCTGTAATCTGATTTCATGTGTGACATGAAGATGTTTGGTTACACAATGATCTCTAGGCCCCCTTGGTCCTCTTCATTCTTCTCCCTTCTCTCATTCAAAGCTCAACGCTCCCATTGCTTTCCTCATTTCTAGAGTGGGCATAGCCCCTTTGCAGCCTTCCTCAGAAGGGCCTTAATGTGAGATTTGTGGGTTCAGCGTATGCAGGATTGAAGAGACACATATCAGGCCATGACTATCAGACAGATTTCTAATGAAGAGGTCCAAAACACACCCATTTGGGGGATCTACTTTTCCCTTTAGAGACTAGCGAGTGACTCAGAGAGAAAAACTGTGAAGGTGAGAGCCACGGGGAGGCCAAACCTGCACTTTAGGAGGTGTCTGGTCTCTCCAACAGCCTGACTTGTCTTCCCCACTCCCAGGGGTTTTTCTGCTAGTACGTGGCTCCAGCACTCTTTTCCTGGACTCTCGGGTCTGCCAGCCCTCTCCTAGTGCTGACTGCAGCCTAGGAAAGGCCCTCTACAGGACTCATAGCAAGCTTTCCTCCTGCAGTAACTGAAAACAGATGCCCCTGCCTTCTACCATGGCTAGGGACAAGCCCCAGCATGCTGGCCTCTGGGAGGAGGACTCCCATATGCACTGGTATAAGCCTCCAAAGCATGTGCCATCAGAGGTTGGCTCAATCCAACAGCTTCAGCTCCGAGGCAGTAGCAAACCAAAGAATTGCCTTCACACAGGCCAGTGGTGGCCTATGTGAGAAGGTATGAGAAAGTAGGTGAGGCCTAAGAGTCAGTCTGCAGAAAGTGGTGGGCAGGGGAGCAGTGATGGGCAGGTAAGGTATAAGAGGAGCCATGGCTCAAACTGGGGAGCAAAGGAGGGAATGCTCCTCCCACCTCTAGGACTGGAAGACCCAGAGCAAGTGACTACCAGGATAACTGAGCCCAGTCTTGGGTCTGCTGCTCACCAGAGGAGAGGCTTTGAGACAGAAAAGAATGGAATTGTTATCTGTGCAGTGACTACATGGTCTAAGTGCCTCCTCTGAACTTAAGCACCCACCATGCCTCTCCTCCTCCGTGAAGATTCTTTCACTGCCTCACACTGGAAGCACTTTGGGTCACTCCCCTGGCTGAAATGAAAGCACCTGAACTCAGCCAGAGGCTTGCCTGGTATGGAGCAAGCAGGTGGGACCGACAGCTGTCTGTACCCACATGCTGCCTTCCCCTCTCTCTCAGGGGTCCTGGCATGTTTCTGCACAGGACATTGTGGAGGGAACAAGGGGGACTCAGAGCTGAGAGCCCAAAGAATGATGCTCCTTGGGCTTCTATCTGAGCACTGAACACCGCTCAGTGCCCACAGCACCTCCACACAGAGCTGACAGTAAAAGTTGAAAGGGAGCTAACAACTTCCTCTTCTCCTGGGCAGCCTTGATGACTATGTACCCTGACTTGTAAGTCAAAAGCAGGACAGAATCTATTATTTAAATTTTAGAAAGAGGGAAACACACATAACAGAAGAGGGAAGGAAAAAGAGTGGGTAATGGGGTTTAAAAAAAAAAAAAAAAGCAACAACTAAACCCTAAGCTAGGCTGGCTGAACTCCTGCAGTGGTGCCGCTCCCCAGGAAGAAAGGGGAGGGTGCATGTTTCTGCCATACCTTACTTAGACTTCCGTGTCTCTTTTCCTCCCTCCCTGATCGGCCCCAACCAATCTCACCAAAAAACCAAAAACCAAAAACCCAAAAAGCAAACACAAAGCAACCCGCAGAAACCCACCATAAGTATCTGGAGGGGGTGGAACGCCTGCCTGGAGGAGCTTCTAGCAGCTCAGGCCAAGTGGAGGAGGGCAGGAAAGGGTGGGGAGGCACTGCTGAAAGTCTTACTTGAGCTGTGGGTGAGGCTGGGGCTTCTGCAGAGGCGCGGCCGGGGGCGGCTGGGCCTCTGCCAGCGAGCCGCTGCTGGAGGATGCATCATCGTGGGTGGCGGTGGGGCCGCCCAGCCGCTGAGGAGCCGAGGAGGCAGAAGGAGAGGAGGAAGAGGAAGGTGGCACTGATGGTCCTGGGGGGAGCCGGCGTGGAGGCAGCACCTTGCCTGGGGGCTGCATTCCTTGGGGTTGCCCAGGGCCCCCTAAGTTCGGTACAAGAGAAACTTCATAATTTAACCATATCAAAGGCTTCCTTAGAATCTACTGCTCAAGGGTGTGGTTAACTATGAAAAGGATAAGCTCTGTAACAAGAAGCCACCCAAGACTCTGAGGTCCTCTGAAGGGAGTCCCTGTCCTTATACATCACCGCTTGCTCCTCCTCAGAGACAAAGAGACTGAGTCACCACAGAAGACAGGAAGTGGGGACAGAGGAACCCACCCCGTCCCCAAGGGTACAAGCCACCCCACTCTGCCACAAGTCCTGTGTTCCACACATCAGAAGCAGGAAAAGGCTGTGGGAAGAGCACCACACCGGGAAGCAAACACCAAGACACTCCCCGAACAAGTCACCAAGATTCTCTGGGCTTCGGTTTTTGCAACCATAAAACCATTAAAAGAATTAAGCCCTGGTCTTAGTTATCATTTAAGAGAGTAGTGTTTCAAAAATGATAATGGACAAGAAAGTTATTTAAAAATACCCTGTGCTTTCTGACCATCAGTGGTGACTGACAACTTACACTGTCTCTGCCAGCTGCATGTCCACAGTGTCTGAACCATCCACCCCACCTGGGTGTCACCAGAGTCTTAGCTCCCATGACAGGACCAACCCTTCCTTTCCAGGCACTTCTCTGCCTTTCAGGGACATCTTCAGGGGCTCCATCATGATGATGTCAAGGTGTGTGGTGAAACTTTCCAGACAGCCAAACCTTATTCTCCTTCAAGGACACTGTAGGCACCACCTGGCCAAGAGCCTTCCTAAGAAGAAACCAGCACCCTCCTCTCCCAGAACAAGACACAAAATCATCTGGTAGCATGAAGACAGAAAGGCCGTCCTCCCGCTGGGGATTGACAGGCAGTATGTGAAGTGAGAGTCTTCTTAGGCCTGCTGAGCCATGGGGTCTGCACACAGAGAAGTCCAAAGACCACCAGGAGCACACTGACTAGTGCAAATGATGCAGAGTGCATTTGCAGCGCCCAGTTTCTCAGCCTCAGTTCCAGAGCCCACATCCAGCAACTTCCTGGCGGAAATGGGCTCACCAGCTCAACAGTTTGGGATATCCTGGCACAGCACAGCTGTCCCCTTCGGAAGGGCACAATATGTGTCTATGCCACCAGGCTTCCCCTATTAGCAGCCCATTTCCCCACCCTTTATCACCAATAAACAATTAATACCAGGGTTAGTTACACATAAATCAATGCATGCATAAATACATGGAATTCTGTATGTATAAGAGGTTCTGAGTTCAAATCAAACAACTGGCGAAAATTATAGATTAGCAGGTTATTTCATGTTAGTTAGCTTTTGTCTTTCCCCAAGTTTAATATCATTTGTATTGTTAGTGTTTTCTTATAAAGAATTTGGGTTGACAGCTCAGCTTCTTGTACCAGAAACCTGCATGCTTTCCCACTTACACAGAGATACTTGAATAGCCAGAAACTGTACAACTTAACACTGAAGACAGATATAACTTTTCCTTTATTGCACATTAAGCTGTACAAGAGTCACAAAAGAGAGGTACTTCAATCACACTTCCAGCAGTGGCTGAGGATTCTCAGCTGGATCAGTACAAAAGAAAAGGGGACAACATCAGAAAAGAAATGGATACAAAACACCTGAACAGCCAATCCTATACTGTGACACATGTCCCCCAGGCCACAGAGTTGTCCCTTAGCATGCTGCCTGGGGGCACAGGACAGTCAGGTGATGCTGTCTGCTTGCTTTTGGCAGTGGGTCCTAATCAGCTTCTTCCCCACCTGAGAGGCCTTGGCTGACACTATGCTGAACCTGAATAAATTCAAATGGCAACTTTGTATTCGTGGCTCACAAATGTCACATGAAAAGCACCTGGATGAACACACTGATAACATGCAGAGAAGCAACACCACTCATTATCAGCTTACCACTTGACAAGAAATTTAAAACAACAACAAAAATGTATTCCTCCATTCTGAAATATGTCACTTCATTCCCTTCTATCATTCATCTGATTGGGAGGTACGCAAGGACCTGGAAGTTCATATATGGAAGCTCTCACAGCAGACCGACTGCCCTTGCCACCTAAGGGTGAGGCCACAGGCCAGGACACTCATACACTATACACTTCTCTATGGCCTCAGAATTTGCCAGCAACCTGAGGAGAAAGCAGGGAATATTCCCCTGGGTATGGCACTCATGCTACACACTACCAACACTGCCTGTGCCTCAGCTCTGATGCTCTGGAGTGGGGCCATGGCAGTACAGAGGGAAGGGAATGTAAAAGGACAGCTAGAAGCATTTCCTCTCAAAGGCCAACTGCTGGTATGAACTCCAGCAGGCCATGGTGCTAGAGAAGGTTGCCTGGTAACTGTCCCCAGCCCTGTCCAGAGATGGCAAGATGAGGCACTTCCCCTGAGCCCTGATTTATTTCCTGCCATGTGCTGCTTGCTGGAGGAGAGAGGACAGGCTGCTGAGGGCTCTTCAAGCTGAAGGCCTCTATCCAAAACACACATAGATGCTACATCTGAGATGGCTCTCCTCAGAAAGCCCTTTATCCTGGGCCTCTGGAGAACCAGAGCAGCAGTTAAGAGAGAACCCTCAGGGTTCAGCAGGCAGGCAGTACACCCACGTGGGTGCCACGGGCATTTCCAATTTACTTTCATGTAATGATGCTTCAGGAATGCTCAAATACTTCCAGACTTTAAGCAGCTCCCTACATTCTAGGCTCAAGATTACTAAAGAATCATCTCTGTGCATAGGCCAAGCTCCAGGGCATACGAAGCAGCCCCAGTTCCCCAGAGGCACACATACGGCTGGTTCTGAAACAGCAATCAGGAAGGAACAACTTCAGGGGACTGAAATGAACGCACAAGTTACAAGTTCACTTGGATATTGCACATTGGCGGCCCCATGGGGTTTCTGTTGTCCGTTATTTGTTTAATCTCACAGCTAATTAGTTAATAAGGAAAACGAAGGGTACACTGGGATGTGAAATACAGAACACATTCCTGGAAGTAGTTTGTTCTTTGTATTTCATCACTAAAAACACAAGAGCTGTACAGGTACAGCCAGCCTATTCACATAAAGTCAAACCGCACCAAAAATTTCAGCAAGTGGAAAAAAAGGTAGATGCCTTCAAATTCAATAGATGAAGCAATGGAAATTAGACCTTGAATGTCTCTTAGAGTTTTATCTATTTACCCGAGTCATGCAGAAAGGAAGCAAAAGCACAGTTCACTGAAGGTCCAAAGCACACTCACGGAGGTGGGGGATTCATCTGAACCTCAAGGAGGAGGAGGAGGGGAGCTGGATCTTATTTTCTGTTTTTTTTTTCTTCTCCCCAGTCCATCCCTGTGCTCCTAGCTTACCCCACATTATGTAATGCTTTAAAAACACTACCAAGCCACCCAGAAGACAGTCACACTAGGCAGGGAGAGGCACACTTCTTTAGTACACTATTGACACACAGCCCGGGAATCACAGATTACACAGAGGAACGAGAGTGCGCATTACAAGCACAGACAGGAACAGGTGAAGAACCCCACGGGCTGACACTGCATAGGAAAACAGTCCAGACAGCAGTGGGGGTGCCACGGGCTGCAGGGCCGCTGCTCCCTCCTGCGCTCCTTCCTTTCCTTGATTTTTTTTTTTTTTTTTTTTGGCTTAAAATTTCTGCTTTGATAAAAGAACTAGCGATCACTTAGGAAGCCTGGACCTGCTTTGGCCCTACTGCAATGCCGTTACAGTCGAGAATGTACTGTAAACAACCTTGGGGGGGTGGCCGCTGAGGTGGGGTCTTGCTTGAGTCCGGGTCCTTGAGTGTTCCACTCTGGAAGACAAAAATACAAGAGATAAAAATAAAACTCTGAGTGAATGCCATAGAGAAATTCTGTGGCTCCATGGCTGGGCTGCAGTGCTCCTGTGGGGTTTGTCATGACCTTATGCTTTTCCCCAGGCCTCAGGCTGTGGCTGGGTGAGGTGGGTCACTGACACTGCCACACATCCCTCAAGACCCATGCACCACTTCCTCAATGACTCTCTCAGGCTTGTTTTTTTCTCAAAGCTTTGAATCTTCCAACTCCATCTGGTTTCTTCTTGGGATCCCACCTAATGTCCAGGTCCTACACACATTTACAGGCCTGGCTTGCTAAATGGAAGGGAATTCAGTACTAGCTCAAGAGACAGGGTTGGGTGCAGGGGAAGTGGTGGCTGCAGCCAGTAACCAGGCTACATGAAGCTCATTTCTCACTTGCAGTGAACAAAAGGGGTCTTCTCTGAGCCTGGGGTCTAATCCACTTTTTGGGCAGGGACTCCCATGGGGAGGGACTGGAGAGTGGACAGCCATGTGTTTCCCAGAATTGTTCTTCCCCAGAAGGAGGGAGCAAGATGTTAACATCTATGAAGTGCTCAAGGCCAAGCTGTTTTCTTTCTGAAACAGCATTATCACATTTGCCAGACAGGGCTCCAGACCCTTGCTTCCTCTCCTCCCAGAATCCTACCTGGGATTCTGCATCTGTCTCAACAGGATCAAAGTAGCATGTGACTTAGTTTGTCTCCCATCTGTGTTAAAGGCAGGGAGCACTTGGAGCTTGACCTCAGCAAAGGAAAACAGTCTATGGCACCTAAAGTGTGCCCTGTGTGTGGATGACGATGTCACCAAGAGACTTCCAAGGGTGGGCATGAAGGGGGTCCCACTTATTCACCTTGTGCCCTCTCCCTGTGATGCCCTCCCACATTCAGATTAAATACTGCACCTTCTCTTGTCTTCATTCTTCCAGGGCTTTTATTCTGGTCATCCATCTTCCCTCCTATTATGGCCTCTTTTCAGCCCCACCACCAAAAGTAGTGCTATTCTTTCCAGTTTTGCCATCTTTTACTAACAGCCTTGTTTCAGACTACTCAAGAAGAGCATTGGAAACTGCCCCAACCACTTGCAAATCACAGCCATAAACCAACACTCCCAAGCACTGTCACAGGATCCAGGAGACTGGCCCCAAGCACTGACTCTGTAATACCCTTACTCAGTGAGCAGGCCATGGGCTACTCCACCCAAAAGCCATCAAGGCGCCTCAGTTGTTCCTCTTGACATCCAAGATTCACCAGCTTCTGTATCAACCTAGACAGACCTCTATTTCTCTCTTGGACTAGAACAGCCTAATTCTTCTCTTTCTATTCTGTCTTCTCCATGACTACCTTTCCTGCCTGTGCCACTTAATTTCTCTAGGTACTTTAGAGCTAATACTTATAGAGTGCTTCCTGTGTGTCAGCCAGTAGAGGTGCATTTTTATACTATTATCACCCTCATACCTTATATTGGTTTTATGAGTTAGATAGTATTTTATCAGCCTCCCTGATTGCTTCAGCATGGCTTGAATGGACCTTTTCAGCTTTCTCTATTTTTTATGTCCTAAACATACCTGTGCTTTACTATCCTGACCTTACAATTTATTTTCTAGTCTAGGCCACACTATCTACATCATGACTTCTCACTGAGACAGATACTCAGATATAGGAGAGCAAAAGACAGCTTTAGAGCCAATAGAATGGTTCTTTCCAGTCTCCTCCCCAAGAACTGCAATATGCTGAGGGTTGCCAGTGAATGGACACAGATGCTGATCAAGAACAGCTAATGATGCTGTCCTCCAAGGACTGGTGTTTCAGAGAGATCACACAGCAAGACAGGAGAACCAGGGGCAGTAGGTCCAAGCTCCAGGAAGGCAGACTGTCATCCACATGGAAAACTTTTCATTGTAAAAGCAGGGGCATTGACTGGCTTGGAAGACAGGTATGTTTAAGTAGAGGCTAGAGGGTTACCTGGCAAAGATATTGCAGAGAATATTCCTCCACTAAACATGAGGTAAGGGGGCCAGGGAGATGGCTCAGTAGAATAAGTGCTTGCCTGGCAAGCACAAGGTCCTGAGTT
>NDGM011041557.1:0-17328 GCA_002564305.1 Octomys mimax | reverse complement strand
ACACACACACACACACACACACACACACACCATTTTCCTATCCACCAAATGTCACAATCGCTGGAAGGAGATGACAAAATCAGCATCAGTGAGTAATTACAAAGCACCAGCTACTGTGCTCGGTTCTTTCCATACATCAAATTGGCACCAGGTAAATATCTCTAGGAATTTGCAGTCCTCTTTTTTTCTTGATCTGCTTCTGCTTTTTGCAATTTCTGGTTGCAATCCTTCTTGCATATCCTCTTGCACATCAAGTGCACAGTGCCTGAACATAAAGGGAAGTGACAACTGCAGGCAGATTCTAAATCTAGCAAGAACTGGTCACTAGAAGAGGAGCTCATTTTTTTTTTCAAAATGTATCCTTCTGCTTACTTAAACAAAATGTTTAGCTCACACACTTATCAGTTCATTCAAATTCCTCAGCCAATCTTGTCACTTCAGGCAGCTTCAGTGGCTTTCATTTGTGCAAAGTCAACACTGTCACTTCTGAACTGGTCACCTGCCACCAGGCACCCTTAACCTTCTTCATTTTCATGGAGCCAAAATATTTCCATGGTCCAGAGAAACCACACCGTGGGAAGCTGCATTGCCCTTGTGTCAGCATTCCTCATACAGAAAGTGATTATTTCGGAGGTGTGGGCTTAAAGCTGCTCAAAAGCTCAGGAGAAGATAAAGAGAAGTACCAACATGTTGGGAACGAGGAAAATGGTCTAAGGCCCACAGTCCATCTATACCAGTCCAGATTTGACCCACACAACATTACAAGATTATTCTGAATAATGTGGTTTTAAGGAACAGTTGCTGAGCATCATATAAACATGAACTTCCACATACTATTAACGGTTTTTCCTTCTTGACTGAAATTTTGTTGTGTCATTTAATTCTCTGAATATTAATTACATCGCTGGGCACTGTGGTCAGAGATTCTCCATGTGTTATCTCAACTCCATCCACAAACCTAGGAGTATAGTATTCCCATTTACAATTAAGGAAACTGAAGATCAGGAAAGTGAATAGATTTCCCCAATGCCGTGCACCTTATAAATGTCTCAGGCTAGATGAGGCCTCAGATTGCCTCTCTCCAAAGACTCACTTTTAATACTTAACAAATATTATTGAGCCCCTTCATAGGGTCAGAGGGAAAGATAGACAAATACACTTGCAAGTTCCATATAATCTGCTAAGTTGCTGTAAAAGATATATAAGCAGGAGCTGTAGAGAGAGTGGATTTTAACCAGTTTCTCCTCTGGGAAGTGACAGGGAGGCTACATGGGGTGGAGCCAGCTGAGCTGGGCTTTCATGTGGGAATTTGAGCTCTCCAAGAGTGGAAACAGGGGATGATATCTGAAGCAGAGAGATCATATGCTGGAAAAGAGCCTGGACTGTTTGGAGCATAGATGAAGGAGACACAGGGAATAGCTGAGATCTGTGGTGAGGAAGGAGGCTGGAGAAATAAACTGGAATTAGAAGGTTAGGGGAATTGGGATCAGCAGATGTGATGCAGGAGAGGACTGTAGGTGGCTGAGAAGAAGCCGAAGAGAAAAGGCCAGTCAACAGGCATCTATTTGGAAGAGCCCATCGAGAGACGGTGTGATGTGAACTCGGGCAGTTACCGTGGGAAATGAAAAGGATGGAAATGCTTCAGGAAGCGACTCTTAAATGTCAGTGCACATTTTAAAAACTCATCTGAGAAAGACCTAAAATTATAGATTCTGAGACTCCCTGAAATATAAGAGAATTCTCTACTATCTGGAGGAGGCCCCAACCCCTACAGTTTAACATGCACCCCAGGTGATTCCGACGTAAGTGCTGGGCAGACAACAGCTCCTGAGATGATTTTAGGACAGTTACCAGGGTTGGGTCTGAGGGTGAGGGAGAGAGAGAAGTAGGGTAGAGGGAGCCCTCCTCCCCTGGCAGTGTTCCCATTTCTTCTGATAACTGCCCAATTTTCTACTGGAAGATGCTTTTCCCCGCTCTTACTTGGTCCGTGAGATTTGCGTGGAGCCCCACGTGACCAGCTTCTCACTTTCTACTCATTCAGGGAGGGACAGATGATTCAATCAGAGCTAATTCTGAGGCTCCTGGGAAGAGAAGCAAGCAATCTTGCTCGTTGGCCTTGAACCTGTCAGCATAAGATGCTGCAGCTGCTCCACGCAGGTAGTGCCTGAGATTAAGGCCAAGAGCAGGCAAATCTGACAGACTGAAAAATACCAAAATCTTACATCATGTTTGAGTCCTAAATCCAGCCATGCTTAAACCACTATTGTCCTAAGTTTTTCGCTGCAGAGGCCTCTGATTTGATATTTTTGTTATTTAGTTGTTGTTTCAGATACATTATTCTGGTTTGGGTCTTTTTTGGTCGCTAACAGAAGAGTCTCCGGTGCTCACTTGAAGAAAACGTGATATATAAAAACCTTACTTTACAAATCAGATAAATGAAGGGCTGATTACTTCTATTAAAAAGGGATTCACTCACAGTTTCCTTTGAAGACTGAACCTCCCCAAGGTATGAAGTGTAGAATTTGATTTATTAAATTTGATTTACACATGACCTTTTCAGGAGGACAATTTTAAATGCAAAGTAAGAGCTGCTCTACCAAGATAATTGCTCTTAAAGCCACTGCAGTATGACTTTTAGGGGGTCAGATAGGGTGGCTCCCCAAACATACACCCCCCCTGCCCCATTTGGGTGGGTCCAAATTTGATTTCACAGCCCCTTAGTCTCTACAGCTGTAACATTCAAGCTCTTTGCCACAGGACTGATATACTGTTCCACAAGTCTAATCTGTCATACAAGTTCTCCTCAACTATAAGTTGCTGGCATTTGCATTGCTCTGCTTAAACCCCTAACAGGAAACAAGCTTGAAATGTGATTCCTTAATATATTAATTAATGCATTCATTGCTCTTTATCAGTAGCACAGATTAAAAGGCTGCCTGCTAGGGAACGTGTTTCTCTGGGTTAATAAATGCATCACTGGGGTTTCTATTCTATAGGTAGATGGTTTCCTGCTGTCAGAGAGAGAAACACTGCAGAGCCCAGTTCAGTGCTGAGAGCCCAGGGAAGGATGCTTTGCCATCTTCACCAGCCCTGTCTGAAGCTGGGGACATGCCTCATTTCTTTTCTCACCCCTCAGCTCACCCATGTAGAGGTTTATCACATGGGCCTGGGTGGGTGTTTGAACAGTTAGGTCAGGGGCTGGGGAGATAGCTCGGTAGAATAAGCACTTGCCTGGCCAGCACAAGGGCCTGAGTTCCATCCCTGGTTCCACCAAAAAAAAAAAAAAAAAAAAAACCAGATCAGTGTCTAAAGGAGTCTAGAAAGGACACCTTAGTTGTGGGTTCTGCTCACAAGGAGCAACATAATTCTGATTCTAAAATCCACTTCTTTTTTTATTTTGAAACAGTGTATTCAAAGAAAGAAAAGACAGCAGCAACATTCCTGCATCTCTGTTCTGGTCTAGGAGTGCAATCTCTAATCTCCAGCCTCTAAATTGTTCTCCTTCTGCCTTAAGGCTTTGGGTGATGCTTTTATCCCAACCTGGAGAGCCTTTTTCATTTCCTCTCCCAATTCATCACAGCGAGCAATAAAGCTAGATTTTTCTTGCCAGCCTAGGGCAGGTTGCTGGTGCTCGTTTCTGATTCCCAAGGTCTCTGTTTTCTCCCTAGATTCTGCAGCTCCTACTCCTAATTCAATCAGGATTCACTCCTTCCTCCTCTTTTGCTCTCTTGACCTTGCTAGTCATATTTCTTGGTCCGCAGCAATAACATCAGCATCTGCATGTCTCTGGCTATGATCTTGCTAGATTTTGCTTCATATTTTTCCCTTATCACCCCGCCTCGGTCCCACTTCCCACAAGCACTTTACTAGGTTGTGTTTAGTATGTACCCTTGGATATGAGTATATTGGTGCAAAAATCTATATCACTTTGCAAGTGAATTGTTTGAAGTGTACATAAGTGACAGAGTGCTAAAGATTCCACGCTGTTCCCTTTTTTCTTTCCTTGTCCTCTTTTACAGTTTCAGTCCTGTCATCATATGCATTTTGTTGTTCTAACTTCTGCACTGTATTCCATAAAAGCAGCCTCAACATTTTGCTTATCCATTTTTAGTGACAAGCATATCAGTTGACTAAACTGTCCTACTACCACCAACAATACCACTATTAATGGCCTGATTCATGTTCCAAGATAAACCTGGGCTTGAAGATTTCTGAGTAATATACACGAGAGTATGACTGCCAGGCCGCAGGGCAGGTCCTCGTTCAGGCTCACCAAATGAACTCCAGAATTTAGGTCTTTTCATTGGTTTCTCTGTCGTCTTCCAACCATATGTTCATGCTAATTATTTCCATTTGTGGTGTTCACCTTTATTTCCTTTAATTATGATGACAAACATTTTCAGATAAGTAGGGCAGATTTTTGAGGTAAATACACACCCACTCTAAATTTGGGGAAGTTTTGGTTTCAGTGATGGAAATCAATAGGATAGAAATTGGGTTCAGTCTGTATCCTAACAGAATCATCAGTAAGAAGTTGAGATCCACTCCAAAGGAATATTAGGAGATAAAAAGATCGAGCTCTGGGCCAGTGGTTCTCAACCCTGGTTCCATACTAGTATTAACTGGGGAGCATTTAAGAAATACTGATACTTATGCCTCTCCCAAGACCAATTAATTATATTCTCTGGGGTAGGGTCTTGCATAGGCATTTGGCATCTTGAAGTAATTTTAATATACAGCTAAAGCTGAGAATCTTACTCTGGACTATGGGATAAGATTAGAAAACTCACCAGGCATTTTACAGGCACATTTATGTAATGACTTAAACATTTGAAGACAGAGAAGAAGTCCTGGAGGTAAAATATATAGGGAAATAATGAGAAAGGTGATCGCAGCTTCTACCCTCCAAGGAAAGGTAGCCCACAGGATGGGATACTTCTTGTTCAAGACCTGGAGGGAACTGTATTATAGACTATATTTTAATTTGTGTCTGATAACTAGAAACTCAAAACTTTCAAGTGATTGAATCATTACAAAAATCTGTGAACTCCTAAGGCCCTTAACAAGACTGCTGTGGATCATTACCCAGGCCTAGCAAGCAAACCTCTACAGCTGGGGTTTTCTGTCCAAGGTGCTGAAGTCCACATGCTTATTGCTGGTTCTCACTTGTCAGCAGGAAGCAGATTCCCAGGGCCACCCAACCCAGAGTGAACTGGTCCCCTACAGAGTCAATTTCTTTCCGCAGTGGGTGGGTAAATCCCTTACCACGCTGATGTTCTCAAAGCACTGAAAAGGTTTAATCTCCAAGTGAGTAGCAATGGTGCTGACTCTGAAAATTACTCCAAGACTGGTTCTTTGTTTTCCTTCCTAATATATTTCAAAGTAATCACGTTGCTCATTCCTTTATTACAAGAAAGAAAAGACACTAAAAATATATTATTTGACATTAATTGAGCATCTACTATGAGCCCAAGAGCTAAGTATTTTACATGCTTCATCTTGCTTAAATTTTACAAAAGCCCAGATAATCCCTATTATATGCAGATAATAGGAGAAGCTCAGAGAGGTTAAGTGACTCATACAAAGCAGATTACCTAAAGAAAAGAAGCTGAGTATTACTCCAACCACGTTCCCTCTGACTTCAAAACCCAGACTTTGTCGACACTGAGAGAAGTCCAATTTATTACTAATAATTTCCTGGATAAGAGGTTCAGTAACTTCTCTTGAGTACTTTGTGTACATTTTGCATATTTGAATGATAGATTCTTCTTGATACCTGATCTAAATCCTTCTTCAGATAATCTCCACATCCTGGAATGATAGAAATAATTTGAAGAGTGTTGCTTCTATGAATCTGCCCATTGTGTTGAGAAAGGGAATTTCAATCTACAGGTAAACGGATCATAACATCAAATTCTAGTGTATTAGGCTATGGTTATGGTTTAAATGTGTTCACCCTCTCACCCCAAGGTTTATGTTTAGAAACTTAATCTCCAAATTCATTTAGAGACAGGGCATTTAGAAGATATTTAAGGATAGATGAGTTCATGAGAGTGGGGATTTCCTAATGGGATTAGTGGTCTTACAAAAGAGGAAGACGGGGTGACTTTCCTGCTATTATCCTCTCACCATGTGATGCTGTTTGTCATGTTATGACACAGCAATGAAGTGCTCAAATGATGCCAAGCAGATTCCAGCACCACTTTTCAACTTCCAGAATTATGATCTATTCTTCATAAATCACTGAGTCTTGGAAATTTTTATAGCAACAAAAGGACAGACTAATACAGACATAAAAACACATTTCCCAGTGGAAAATGTTCTTGGCATGTGCCATGGAAAGTTTTGGGGCCTACGATGACCAAGAAGACATGATTATTTCCAGTGGCCCTTGTGTGTCTCGTGATGCTGCTTACCTCTCACCAAAAGGTAAGTTCAGGGCAAGATGCACACAGAATCCTCCAGAGGTGCTTTTCTAAATATAGTCCTCAGGCCAGCAGCATCACAACTACCTCAAAAGTTACTTTTTAATTTTTTTTTCTTTTTTGTATTTTAGAGAAGGGTCTACAGGGTGTTCAGGGTCTCACTACTACATCAGACTCATAGTGATCCACCTGTGTACAGCCTCCCAAGAGCTGGGATTATAGGCATGCACCACCATGCCCAGTCTTAATCAGTCTCAGTGAATCCTTGGGGGGTGGGGCTGTCACGGCAGGCCCAGAGATCGAACCCCTGGCCTCTGCACCTGTTTGCAGCACTTTAATCCACTGAGCTATTTGGCAGGCCCTTTACTT
Source organism: Octomys mimax (assembly GCA_002564305.1). Lineage (NCBI taxonomy): Eukaryota > Metazoa > Chordata > Mammalia > Rodentia > Octodontidae > Octomys > Octomys mimax. The sequence goes on along the minus strand of NDGM011041557.1, from coordinate 10,534 downwards.
TTTAATTTTTAAGAGTAAAAAAAAATTAAAAACAAATATCAGAAACAAAGACAGAAATAGGACAACATATAGCAATATATATGTTATAGATTTTCAAAACCAGAGCAGCTAATTAACAATGATTGTTCTATTATCTGTTTTTAATGTCCAATCTCTTGCTCAGATTAACAGATATAGTTTTGCAATATTGGGCTAATAATTATTAGTGCTTGCTTTCAAGAAATCTTATTTTTTCTGTTTTCTTATTTACTTTTTTGAAGTTTATTTTATAGAGAGTATAATAATTGATAGGATATTAGTAATGGTACACATTTAGAAGGCCAAGATAAGAGTTATTCAACCATGGTTTTTGTATTATACATTGTTGTCCTTGATGTAGTTTGGATCTCAGATATCAGCATACAGAGTTAGTCAAGGTGAAAATTTTGAACATTAACTGCTAAACCTGGGAAATTGCTAACTGCAAATGCCCAGGCCAAACACAGACCTTCTGAACCAAAAACCTCTGAGAATGGGTACCATTAATAGGGGTGTGTGTGTGTGTGTGTGTGTGTGTGTGTGTGTGCATGTGCATGCGTGCATGCACGTGTGCTTGGACTTTGGTGATTCAAGAAAACAGTGCTCTGATCTGCTTATGTCAGAATCATTAAAAGACACATAAAACATCTCTGATCATTGCATTGCATCTCTGCGTATAAACAATAAATAGTTGTTGCCTGCTACATTTTTTAAATGTATTTAGTACAGGGTCTACAGAGTCTCACTACACAGATTGGACTCGTGGTGATCCTCCTGTTTTCAGCCTCCCAAGAGCTGGGATTGCAGGTGCACACCACCACGTCCAGCCTCATTCACCATCTCAGCGTGCCCCAGAGGCAAGACCAGCACAGCCCGCTGGAGATTGAACCCCAGTCCTTGCGCCTGCCTAAGCAGGCACTTTAGTCTGCTGAGCTATTTGGCAGGTCCTTTACCTGCTACATTTAACCTGAATGCTTTGGCCTGGTCTTCCAAGCTACTTCCGTTTGGCTGTGTCCCATTCAGCCTGCTCTCCACCCTTCTCCTTCTGCTCAGCCACTAGGTGCTCCAGATAGAGTGATGGAGATTCAGGCGGGAAGGAATTGTCAAAGAGGAGTGAAGCCAAAATATCATTTTCCTGAAGATGTTTTGTTTGTCAGGAAATAACACATTTCCCCCCAAATCCTTTGCTTCTTTACAGGCTCTTACATCCCTAAATATACAAAACATGATCATTTTCTGAGCAAACCAAGTCATACATTATGCATTTTTATTGGCACCTTGAATAAAGATATGGCAGGCATGAATATCAAATGTGCAGATGAAAGCGCTGGGAGGCGAGCTCACAATGGGCAGCGGGGAGCAACAGCGCACCTGGCTGCTCCTGCAAAGCCCAAAGTGACTCCGCCGGAGGAATCGCACCTCATGGCCCTCGGCAGACGCGCAGAGGCATTCACTGAACCGCTATGAGTTTTCTATGAGGCATCAAGGATGACTGAGAGGCTGATAGCTGCATGGTGTATAGCGGTAATTAATTTAAGCAAGTATTAAAAAAATGAATTCTTCAAACTATTAACCAGTAAAAAGTTTTGTGAATATTCTAAAAGTGGATCCAGGAGCCCGGGAATCAGTATGTATGAATTTACCAAACACAGAGCTTTGTTGAGACAACAGAGAGGTTTGGTTTGAAAAAGAAAAATGTATATATGCGCAGGTTTTTATATATCTATAAATGTAGTCTATGAAGAAAACTGTATGCTGTGCTGCTGTCCACAGCAGAAACTACTGAAGATGAGTGACCCTGGAGATCACCAAGTCTTTTCCTTCATTCTTGCTGGACATCAAAGCCCAGGGAGGTAATTTGGCTTCAAAGCTAAGATTACCTTTCCTGATCCCCAGTGCCTTTTCATCATCCTGAGCAACTCATAAAGAAAAGGTCGTGAAAGATGGAACTCATTTCCTATTTTGCCAGGATCCCTAAACTAGTAGAAATGTCTACAACTGGTAAGGTTCTGTGTAGCTATGACTTGATATTACCCTTCGTGCTATCTGGTTCCATTCTCGACCTCGTCCCCCTTCAACACCTTCATGATATGTCTGAAGAAAGACATTGATTTTCCAATAATTTGCATTTAGGGGCAGAAAGCAAAATATTTGGATGGTTTTCAAAATGAGGTACCTCTAACATGATCAAATCTAACCAAACCAATGTGGATTCAGGCACTCAAAGCACAAAGCCAATGGACCACTAGCAAAATCAGTGACTGCATTAAAAGTGCTATAATTTGTCACCAAAGTGCTATAATTTGAACCTGGAATAACCCCCAAAGGCCCATATGTTAAAAGCTTGCCTCAGCTTAAATGCATTATTTATTTATTGGATATAGGGTCTCACTATGCAGCTCAGACTCATACTGATCATCCTGTCTCAGCCTCCCCAGCAATGGGATTACAGACATGCACCACCACACCTGGTTTCAGGGCCAGCAGCACAGTGTGTGGTACCAGGGATCAAACTCAGGTCCTTATGCTTGCTGGGTAGGTGCTTAGACCACTGAGCTATCTCCCCAGCCCCAATGGTAGACACTTTTAAGAGGTAGAGTTCAGTGGGAGGTTTTACATCACTTTAGGCAGGTTCTCAAAGGATTGTGGAATCTTTATCATTTCTATCTCTATCATCTCTGTTTTCTCTCCTTCCTGGTCATCATGAATTAAGCACTTTTCTCCACCATGCATTTCTACCACGCTATGAAAAGCAACTGGGCCAATTGACCATGACTTGGAATCTCCAAAATCATGAGCCAAAGAAGCCTTTTTCTCTTTTATAGCTGACTATCTCAGGTACCCTGTTCCATAATGGAAACTGACTAACACTGAGGTTAAACTCTGTCACTGTTTGTTAAAACACTGATCATCAGTTATACTTATGAAAATAATATCTACAGAACAAGCAAGGCATTGGTCTTCCCTGACCAGCATTCACTCTCTTTCCCTTGCCCCCATCTAAGAAGCATTTCTTCTCTCATGAGAAGCACTCAAAAAAAGTAGAACCATTTCAGGCAAAACAAGACAAGTTTACAATCAACATTCACTCTTACCTAAGGTAAACAAAGATAACAGTGGCTTAGGCTTCCATAACAAAATAATAGGGGCCAGGTGACTCAAAGAGTAGAAATGTATTTTCTCACAGTTCTGGAGACTGGAAGTCCAAGACCAAGGATCTAGGGCAGATCTGGCTCCTCCTAGCTCCATAGCTTGCAGATGGCTCCTTCTCTGTGTCCTCATGTGGTACATGTGTTCTTCATGGCTCTCATCTTATACAGCTGTCCATAATCCTCATATTACAGCCTCACCCTTAGAACCTCACTTATCCTTAATGACTTCCTTAAAGGCTCTAGCTCCAAATACTGTCACATTGGGGGTTGGAGCTTTGATATGTGAATATAAGGGACACATAATTCAGACCCTATCAAACTATCAGATGAGAGTTTTAAATTCACTCTGTTATGTTCCAGAGAGAAAAACAAAAACCACTATAGATCTAGTTCAGGGAAATGGTGTTCATGACGATACACTAATAATGAGACCTCTGACATGTAGATGGGGTCCCAGTGCAAAAGTGAGATCTCTACCATTTATTATTTTAGAAGCCAAACAACCACCTTTAAGTTGTGGAGGACTTTCATGCCTAGGGGCGATGAGATGGGTTCTGGGACCTCTGCATCTATTGCATTCTGGGATGTCTTAAATAATAAATTAGTTTAGCTTGGAAAAGGCTTTCAAAGAAATATTATCTATGACTCCCATCCTACATCCCACAGTCCACAACTTATTAAAGTTAGTCCAGTGTCTCCAGGCATTCCAGGCCCTTCTCAGGCTCCCATAGAAATGCTCTACTTTTCCCATTTCTGTGCCTTGGTCAGCATCTTCCTTCCTGTACACATCTGGCCTAATCCTACCATGGCCCAGCTACAGTTCCTGAAAACTGCAAGCCAGGCTAATCGTGAGCTTCACTGCCAACACTACTGATGTAATGACTTCTAACTGAGGGGAGTGCAGTTGTGAAGCTAGACAGGGACTAGAATGCTCCCTTCTTGCCAGGACCTCTAAACCCGGCTGATTCTGCCAGATGTGTTAACTAAGATTAGAAGCTATCCTCTCCCTGAGCTCCAGATCACGTGCTAGACAACTAGCGCTGCCATAAACTGCTGAGAGAAAAAAGACAAAGGTCAGAAGTTGCTAGGGCTTGTATCTTACATGACCCCCAAAGGTTCATGTGTTTAAGGCTCGGGGCCCAGCTGGTGCTATTGGGGCTGGAGGAGACTTAAAGAAGCAGAGCCCAGTGGAAAGTCCTAGGGTCACTGGAGGATGCCTTCAAGGGGTTCTGGGGTTAGGGTCTCTTCTATGCTTTCTCTTCTGCAACCTGGCGGTAAGAGCAGTGATCTCTGCTGCTCGCATCCACCCTGATGTGCTTCCTGATCACAAGCCCAGACTCTGTGGGGACAGCAAGTCAAGGACTAGGCCTCTCAGAGCTGTAAGTTAAAATAAGCATTTTCTCCTTGATTGTCTTGGAGTTTGGTAACAGTAACAGAACACTAACTGACAGAAACCATCAAAATCACTGTCCTAATGGCTCTGAACCCCCTTATGACCTTCTTTGTTCAACAGGACTGATGTTGCTAAGAGTCTGTTTGCCTAAGTAGTAGCAGAGGCAAACAACTGACACTAAAACAAATAAGTAGTCCAATTTCATGAATGCACTCAGCAAGTACTTACTGAGCTTTTACTGTACATCGTAAGTAATTATAATACTGAAATTATACAGTGAGCCAGAGAACTCTTATCCCTGCTCTCAAATTTATAATCTAGGGGAAAGAAGGAAAAGATAAACAAAAGTTAAATTACTCTCTCAGATAGCAAAAGAAAAGAATGCTATGCAAAGAAGTAAAATGATATGATATAGCTAGGGAGATAGCGGTCTAAATGCCTGACTGGCAAGCACAAGGACACAGGTTTGATCCATGGTACCATGTACTATGCTGGCCCCAAAACCCTGGGCACCACCACGCCAGCCACTGAAACTGGACGTGGTGGCATATACCTGTAATTCCAGTTAGGGGAGGCTGAGACAGGAGGACCACTATGGGTCTGAGCTGCATCCTGTACAGCAAGATCCTGTACTAAACAAATGAAATATTTTTTAAATGGTATGATATGATAAAAATAAATGGCTGTTTATATTTGGATTTATAATTTGGTGCCATTCAAAGAAAGGAAGGTGGAGCCTGTTACAACAGAACAGGGGAGAAAACAACCCTGGGGAGGAACAGCTGGAGCAAGTGCCCTAGGGTGGAAGGAAACCAGCTTAGCAAGACTGAGGAACAAAAATCAAACAAATACAGGAAATCGCAGTGGAAAATGGAAAAAGGAGAGTGGCATGAGACACACTCAGAAAGTAAACAGGATACATTCACATGAAATTTTGGAAACCAGAGTAAAAAGTCTAATGCTATTCTCACATTATGGAAAGATACAGAATTTTTAAAAGAATGAGTGACATGATGAGATTTGAGCTTCACAAACTAATGTTTGGTTCAGCCATGTTGTCATAAATGGTAGGATCTCCCCTTACCTGGCTGAATAGTATTCCACTGTTCAACAGTGATGAACAGGACACTTTGCTTGGTGAAATAGGCGAGTAAGGAAGAAAAACACTGCGTGATCTCACTTATTTGTGGAATTCAGAAAAACTAACTCACAGAAGCAGAGAGTCAAGTGGTGGTTACCAGGCACTGGGGGAGAGGAAGGAAATTGGAAAATATTACTTAGAAGGTACAAAATGTTAGTGAGATAGGAAAAATAAATTCTGGGGATCATTGTATGACATAGAGAATATAGTTAATAACATGTTATATATTTGAAAATTGCTAAGAGTAATCTTTAAGTGTTCTCACCATAAAAATGATAAGTAAATTAGATAGTGGATATGTTAATTAATTTGACATCACCCAGTCTATACATATACATATATATAGTATTTAATCATTTGATTTTAAAAATGTATCCAGGGCTGGGGAGATAGTTCAGTGGTCTTAGTGCCTGCCTGGCAAGTGCAAGGACTCAAGTTTGATCCCAGGTCCTGCCAGCCCCAGAACACTGGCCACACCATGCAGGCCCCAAAACCAGGCATGGTAGCACATGCTTATTTTCTCAGGGCTATGGAGGCTGAGACAGGAGGATCGCTGCAAGTATATATCCAATTCTAGCTTTCAAGACCAGTTTTGAGACCATTGAAAATACCAGACATAAAATAAAAGACACTTGAACATGCAGAGATACTGCATATGGAAAGAAAGAAGTGAATTATGGAGTCCACAAAAACATACTTATTAGTTACATCTGGGAGAGAAAGGAAAGGATGTAAGGCTAATACCTAGATTTGGGACATGGACAACCTGAGGAAGTGCCACCTTTTCTGAGATGGAAAAGAAAAAGAGGAGACTTAAGAGACAAAAAAAAAAGTTGTATTTGAACCACTTTTAGTTTGAAATGTTTTGGACATCCATTTGGGTGTGTGGGCAATCAGTGGCTCAGGTGTAGCTCAGTGGTAGATCATGTTTTTAGCATGTGTAAGTCTTTGGGTTCAATGCCTAGTGTGTACACACACACACACACACACACACACACACACACACCTGGATGTGAACCTAGAATTCCAGACAAAGTAACTAAAAAAATTGTGACTCACCCTCTTCTAGAGCCCAAGAGGCTTTCCCAAGATGGCCACAGCTCTCAGCCAGTAATATGGATGTGCATGCTCCACAGGAGATAAATGCCCCAACGATGAGCCAAACAGGCCACACCACCATAAAGTGCTCCATATGGATGCAACCACTTCATTTCATCTACTCTCAGGAAGGCTGTCCATCTCCCCCTCTGTACCCATCACAACATTATACCCAGTAGACACCAGCAGGCCTTCTGTCTTAGACTCTGGGTGAGGTGCAGCGATGGAGGAGGAGCCTTGAGTTGCCTGTAGGGTCAGACATTGATATGTCATCTTACGTTGTAACTATTGATTCAATGTAAATGCTTCTTGGGAGCTCAATAGATGCCAACCCTTGTGCAGTGGGCTGGGGATACAGCTGTGAACAAGAGAAATTACAACACTCTGAGCATCCTATGCATCTTTCATTCTCGTGGGAAATGCAACCTGGCAACAAATCATTATGCAAATGACTATTACAATTAAGATAAACTATATGAACAAGTACCAGGTGTTTTAAAAGTGTATAATAGGTGAAGAAAATAAACTTGGAGGTTAGAAAAATTGATAAACATAATTTATAATTATATAGTATCAGATACCTTAATGAAGACTTTCTCATTCATGAAATACTAAACTGAAGATCAAACTACAGATAAATAACAACATATGAAAATTTTGCCTACAGGAAGACTATATTCAAATGATGTTAGGTAAAAATTTAAACGTTTCCTTGTGGTGGCATGTATGTTTCCTTCTGTCTACTGGCTGTCATCCAGGACTCTATTTACAAAGGTCAGGAACCCAAACCCAAACGTATATAAGGTACATAACTGAAAAGACAGCAGCCATACATTTCCTGTTTCCTCTATAGTAGAACCATTTTCAGCAATGATGTGAACTTCCTCCTAATAACTAGATGTTGGAATAGGACTAAATTTGGATAGTCCAATGTTAGTAGAAATAAGATAGGCATCTTCTGAGTCTTATACTTAAAAGGTTTTTTTCCCTGGAAGACTTCTGCTTCTGATCATAAAGGATTAACAGCTATAAAACTTTCCTCCACACCATGCACCACTAGAAAAACAGGCAGAATGTATAAAACAAATTTTCCAAGGCACTGGCAAACAGAGGCCATAGAATGGTGGCCCCCAGAGGAGGGAAGTGTGCAAAGAGAGCTCAGTGGCCGCCTAGCAGTGATTTCTATGACGCAGCATGTGTGTTAGTCACTTTCTTACAGCTGAAAAAAATGCCTGACACCTTCAACTTAAGGCAGAAAACAGTTACTTCAGCTCTTGATGATAGTGTATAATTTGCCTACTCCTGGTCTGGCAGGTAGAGTGGAAGAGCATGGGCAGAGAAACGCTGCTCCTGTCGTGGCATCCAGGCAGCAGAGGGCAAAGGGAGGTACCAGAGAAAGAGACATCTCCTTCCGGGTCAAATCCCCAGTGACACGTCACTTCGGATCATGCCCCATTTCCTACCAGCACAAGTCAGCTGTGAACCTAACTGTGGACTAATTTACTGAGGAGTACAGCATCCTCATGACCCAATTACCTGCTAAACACATGAGATTTCTGGGGGACACCCAAAATCTAAACCATAACACATAAGGAAGGGCGGTCAAAAGGTAGCCTTGTGGTCTTGTTGAGCCCAGGGGACAGAATAGAAATCGAGGACACAGAAGCTGGATTCTGTAGGGCAGAGAACAAAAGAAAGCTGTCTCCAAAAAAAAGGGTCTGGAGATCTGAAAAGGTGATTTCTCTAGCATTTTGCTGAGTATTAATCTGTCAATCTTGGAGTAGGGCTCTTCAAGGTCAGAGAAAGAATTTTCAATAAGCAGCGGACCAAAAATGCTAAGGTCTCATCACAGCGATGGCAGTAGTTCCTGTGTCCAAAAGCCAGAGTGGAAAGGTCATTGCACCCCCCTTTGCAAGCCAAGCTCCTAACTTAAGATACATCAGCTGTAGAGCTAAGACTTCTCTGGACTTTAGTAATAAAGTTAGCCAAAAACCTCAAAAAGATTAAACTGATTCTTAGTAACTTAAGTTTATATTAGAAAAGGGCTGGCCAGATAGCTCAGCAGACTAAAGTGCCTGCTTAGGCAGAGCACAGCGGCCAGGGCTTAATCCCTGGCATGCCGGCCAGGCCTGCCCCAGGGGGCGCACTGAGACCATGATTGAGACTGGGCATGGTGGCAAACACCTGTAATCCCAGTGCTTGGGAGGCTGAAAACAGGAGAACCATTAGGAGTTCAATCTACATAGTGAGACCCTGTGGACCCTGTACTAAATACATTTTTTAAAAAATATATATCAGAAAAGTTCCAAAACTCTTTAAAGGAAAACAACAAAATCTACCACTTGAGAGTATATAATATATCAAACATCCAAGAATCCAATCAAAACTTACAAGGCATATAGTTACCAAGTAAGCCTAACTCATAACTAAGGAAAGCAAAAATCAGTAAGTGAAAAAAGCTCTAGGAATGGCAATGTATTATGGAATTAATAAGTGGACCTTATAATACCTATTATCAGTCTTTTAAATGTGCTCAGGATATGATGGAAAAACACATAAAAAAGAGAAATAAAAGTTATTTAAAAGATTTAAATGGAAACTCTACAAAGAAAGAATACAGTAATATAAATAAAAATAAATTGACTGAATTAATAAATTAAACAACATAGAAGAAAAGTCAGTCAACCTTCAGATGTATGAATAAAATCTATATTTCAAGTGAAGCACAGAATGGCAAAAAGAATAAAAGAGAACAGATCTTAGTGAACTGTGAGACAATAGGAAACTGTCCAACCTGAACTCACCCAAAATTTAGAAGGAAGAAGTAAAAAGATACGAAAAAACAAAAGTCAAGTTTTCCCAAATTTGATGAAAAATTCATACAGCAAGCTTCAAAATACCAAGAAATAAGAACAAACCCATGACAACTGAAATATAAGAAAATTGCTTTAAAACGGTTGATAATAAAGACAAATTTTTAAATTGGCCATGGAGATGGGGGTGGTGGGTGTGCTCAGAGACAAAGAATGATGGCAAACTACTCAACAGAAAAAAAAAAAAAATGGGGGCCGGGGAGTTGGCTCAGTGGAATAAGCGCTTCTCTGGCAAGCGCAAGGGCCTGAGTTCAATCCCCGGTTCTGCAAATAAATAAATAAATAAATAAAGCTATAAGATAATGGGAAAACATTTTTATTTACAAAACATCTCGTTGGTGAGTTAAATACCTTTCCATGTACAAGTGAATGCAAGTAGACTGCTCAACCACAAATGGGAAGTAAATATGCTAGTATAGTGTGGCCACCGCTAGGTCAAAATGCAGGGTATCACTTGAGCTCAGAATTACCGATTACACCCTGAAAGGTTGTCTCTTCAGGTAACCACTCTGAATTTCTGATGCTGCTTATAAATCCACTTTCACAATTAAATGAACAATTACTGTGCTGTCCATTCATTTCTCCTTCATTCCTTTCATCCAATATTACATTCATGAGTTTTAGCTCTTTACCTACTAATATACACAGCTTTAATCCACTTATTTTAATAAATCTTAATTTTAGGATAGCTTGATGTTTACAGAGAAGTTGCAAAGACAGCACATAGACGAGTAATGTATCTTCAACACATTGAAAGAAATAAGTCAGTATGCCCACCAGGGCCACAGAGTACTAGATGATGTAGAGTGTGCCTAAGGAGAATCACATGCAGAGAAAACATTCTCTCAGGCTTTCACAG
>NDGM011041542.1:0-10145 GCA_002564305.1 Octomys mimax | reverse complement strand
CACACACACACACACACACACACAAATAAATAAAAATTTAAAATAAATAAATAAATAAATTGTTTCAATTTTACACCTGAAGTTGGGAAAATGGGTTGACCTACTCTTACCCACACATGTTAGCAGGGAGCAATTTGGCGAACCTCTAAATCAATACTCTTTAAGTATTTGTTCAACAGGTGCTTAATAGAATCGAAGAGAAGCTGATTTTATTAATAAAAACCGTACACTCTTCTATGCTTAATGATGAAGGAGTGATGACTATAATCTTTAGAGCCAGAAAGCATCTAGCTCTAAAGAGAAGTAAACGGAACTTTCAAGAGATGGTCTCAGAGTTGATGCTATAGCAAGCTGGGACATGCAACTTACATGTGCATGCTGCAAATATACTCAAAATGGCGCTGAGAAGTAGGTCTTGAGTTTTTACTCTGGCACAGTCCCTACCTTAGGAGGAGGAAAATCAATTCATATTTAGCCAGTTATGAAAGGCATCATATGGAAACCTGAGTTAATTTGCACTATATTTCCAGAACATTCTTCTTCATACATTGACATCTAGTAACCTTTCTAGCCATCTCTACACTCAGCTCTGTCCTTTGTGAAAGCTCTTCTCATCTAACATGAGGACTGCTGCTGAGTTTTCATCATTCACATCTATTAATAAATAGAAGTCCCTGCCCCCATTTTTTCTTCCTTAAAATAAATTCCTATGAATCTGTTTTACCTTGTCCAGAGTGCCACTCACTTCTGGAAATCCAACTTCTCTGTACTTCATACAGTTTATGAAAAAAGTGTATTAGTCATGTTCTTGTTGCTGGGACAAAATATTCAATACCCAGCACTTGAAGGAGAAGTTTATTTTGGGTCACAGTTCTCATAAGGTTCAGTCCATGGTGGCATAGCTCCAAGAAAATGTGGCTGGGTGGAAGAATACAGCAAATGAAAGCTGCTCATCCTGTGACGACCAAGAAGCAGGAAGAATGAGGACTCGGGCACAGGAATAAGCCTTTCTAGGTCACATTCCCAGTGAGCCACCTCCAACCATCCCACTCCCCACCCAGCGGCACATTTGGCTATGAATCAAACACTGGACAGACCCACGGATGAGTGACCCCACGATCCCGTCACCTTGCAAACACATGAGACTTTGGGGGGGATATCTTAGCTTTAGAGCTAAGCTAACCATAACAGGAAGTAATGAAGAAAGCCCGGGCCCTTGAACGAAGGCAGCCTCAATGTATGCACAAGTGAGCAATCCCAGAAGGCACTTACTTCCTGGCTCCACTGTGCCTCTTCCTTGGAGAATGAGAGGCCTTCACCACCACCAGGAGTCTTTCACACAACTTGATGCAGCCAGTATCCTGCACACCAAAGTAAAAAGAGAAAATTGGACTGATGAGATAATAATTTCATCCATTATGAGTGCATCTTGGGAGAAGAAGAAATTAACTCCTCTTTTTAAAAAGGAGGTAAATCCATTAAGGGCCTCTCTGTGGTAAAGCCTACTTGTAAATAAATAGGTCACTTGCCTACAAAGCACAAGGGAAGCTTGTGCTGCCCAAGTGCCCAAGAGTGCACAAGCCGGCCAGAACAACAGGAAGAGAACTGAGACCTCATCCTGCTGCTGACACCTGGCTCCTCACCCACTGCCACCACTTAGCCTTCTTGAAGCTGTTTGCTCACTTATAACCTACAGAGAAAAATCTTGGTAAATCTACAAACCATCAGATCAGATGCTATCATTCAAAGAAAGATACGTATCACTGAAACTGCCCAGAGGTGGCTTGGTAAAGAACTATTTTCCTGCCCTTTCTTCCCAGTCAATGTCCCAGTTGACTCAGGCATTGGCCTAGTGCCCCAGCCCACTCCCATCCTGGCAGGGCCTCACCTCAAGGACCCTGCGCTACCCTTCTCCCTCTGGTTCCATAAAGGACACACAGCTGGCAGCATGGATTCCCCATGCCAGCCTCTGCCCACCTCCCTGCCTCCCATGGGAACAGAAAGTTTTATAGCCTGATGAGTGTGGCCAGAAGATATTCCCTGGCTATGTTTTTGGTGTAGGTGAGAGACATTCACTCTGCCAGGAACATGAGCCCCTTGCCCAGCTCCTATGTGCCTTGTCTTGCCTGCTCTCTATTCAGAGTCCTGGGCAAAGCCTTGCCTGAGGAATAGCTTTAGTTACTTTTTCTCATTGCTGAAACAAAATGCCAAATGCCCACTAAATAGTTAATGGAGAAAAGATGTATTTAGCTCAGTTTATAGATGTTTCAGTTCATAATCGTGTGGATCCAAGGCAGGGTGGCATGGCAAACAGGCATTAAAGAGAAACAGTTCATGCTAGGCAAAAGATAGCAAAACAAGCAAGGGGCAACCACAGCTCTTTCTATGCCTTATATTTTTATCCAGGCTACTCAGAGCAGGTAGCAATCATACCCTTAATGTAGGGCTCTTTATTCTAGCACTACACCAAGAGGCAATCCCAGTGTCACACACTCTAGATCCAGCCACATCTGAAAAAGCACCACCTTGGAGCACATGAGACTTTAGGGGAACACCTAGACACAAGCTATGATATTCTACTCCTGCCCCCTCAAAGACATGCGTATCCCTTTATGCAAAAGGCAATTAGTCTGTCTCTAAAGAGTTGTCAAAATCCTCATGGTTTTTAGCATTGCTAAAAAGTCCAAGTCCAAAGTTTCTGCTAAGATTTAAACAACCTCTTAGCTGGAGTGCCTGTACAAATAAAAAAATAAAAGTTAAAAGCTCCCAACATCCAATGCATATGATAGATATTTACATTCCAAAGTTATAAATGGGGATAGTAAGGAGTAGGCATGAAGCAAGACCAAAATCCAGCCAAGCAAACATTAAGTCCCGCAGTTCCACTTTCAGCATCCCTGACAATCTGTGGCAAGTTGAGAACTCTAAAGAGTTGGATTGCTGTGCCACTATGGCACTGCCAGTGTTGAGGCTCCTATGGCTTCTTTCTCATGTTGCATCTGCTCCCTGCTCTTGGTCTTCCTCAGATGATCCACATTCCTGGCTTCCCCAGACTTCTGGGGTCTCCACTCCTTCCTGACTTCACACTCACAGCTTCACACACTGACCACTTGGAGGCACACTGCCAGGCCTCTCAGGCTTTCTGAAATCTGAGTGGAAACCTTTTGGATCCCACAACTCTTGCATTCTTCATGCACCTAAAAGCAGGACCATGTGGATGATGACAAGACCTGCTGCCAGCTAGGCCAGAAGCCAGGATTACTTCTCTCTTGGCTGTAGAGATCAGGTTCCTGGGCCACTTAGCACTCTAAACTCAATCCTGAGGAACAAAGTCATAACAGGGAGCAACAGACTCCCTCTCCTTGAGGACAAGAGGTGGACAAAGAGTCTTCAGTGACTCACCAGGCCAAAGAGTCATTCTCTCACTGTCTGTGTGTCCCCACCTGCCCCGTTTCTATCCCTGGAACATGCTCTATCACTTGTTCCCAAACAGCAACCACCACCATCTTGGTCTCTCTCTACAGAGGAGCAATTTAGCATCATAGTTATTAAACTTTAGCTTTGAGACCCAACTGTCTGGCTCTGCCACTTGCCAGTTGTGTTACTTTGATGACATCATCCCTGGGCCTGTTTTCTCACCTAAAACTGTTTTTACTTCTTAGGGAGGATGCCTAGCACACAAGATGTTACCCCCAAACACAACTTCTCTTCTCCATAGCACCATTCTCACTCTTCTCTCTGAGTCCATGCACTGGGCTAGGAAGGGTGAAGAGCAGTGTCTTTCCGTCTTCCACCCACCCTCCCACGTAGCTGGGTGACAGGTTAAACCAGGGACCTCTCTCAGATTGCCTCACAGCGCCTTGGTCCTCAATGTCTTTGCTCCATGCAGCAGCCAGGGGGCAGTGTGAGCCACAGTATGCACTGGAGTGAGGTTCGGTCATCACAGAGACCCTGAAACCAAACAGCATGAGCCTAGCCACCTCTAAAGAGCTTGTTATTGATTACCCCTGATTAATAATGAGCTTCTGTATTCTCACTTGCCTATTGTTTTCTCAGACATTCCTCAAAGGTCCAGGGAGGACTATTATTGGAAGTCAGAATAAGCCTTCCTGAGTCTGCTAGTCCTAAAGACATCAAAAGAACAGCAAATGCATAGCCGTATCCTTCAGAGGCCAAGAATGGGGGCTTTGCTCCTGGAGGCACAAATGTAACCCATGCTCATTGTTGCCTTTGGAGAATTTACAGTCTACCTGGTGAAGTTGTATCTTTACAGAGTAAAACAATTCAGACTTGTTGGGTTTGGGTGCTGGGAATTCACATTTCTAACTATCCCTGGATGACGATGCTGCTGGCATAGAAGCATCCTGTGAATCACTGCTCTTTTGTGCCTCAGGCAGACAGAAGACACCAGGGAGTACAGAGAAGCCACTCCAATTACCAGGGGCTGAGTCCTTTCCTCAAGGACATGGCCTACACAGGGCTCCAGAGATTCACCATGAATTTTCCAAGCTGGAGATGCCCTTTGCGCCAGGTTCTCAGGTGAGTGATCCAGACTAAAATTCTAAGCTTAGTCATCTGTCATCACAATGACTTCAAACGTGGGATGTGTGATTTTTCTGGAATTGATGGTTTTCAAAGCTCATGCCAATTTTACCATAACAGGTCCTAGAATCACCAGGAGGGAGCTTAGTCTTGCCTGAGTGTGTTGGAATAATTCAGGAGGACTGTGCATAAAGGCCATGCCCAAGAGTGAAAATAAACCAACAATAGATCAAGGACAGATATGGCAATCCAATGGCAACATGGATCAGAGGAAATAAAAGTGGAAAGATAGAGTTAGCTTGAAAGCACAGAGTTGTGAAAGGAGAAATGAGAATTCAATAGATCTGACACGGAGAGGTGATATATTTTAAGGCAGTAGTGGCAAACTTATGGCATGCATGCCACAGTGGGCTATTTGTTATCAGGGAAAGTTCTAAAAGGTTCCCCATCACTGGCTTAGTTAACACCACCATTAGGATAACAAAAATGTGTTCAAAAACCTAACAATAGTACAGTACAGTCAGCGCACAATGATAGTGGATGAATTAATTGAATCCTATGGATTCATAGCCTGGGTACTACAGCACATCTAACCTTTAAGAGAATGGTAGACACCACCAAGGAAAGAGGATCTTTCATCAGCTTTTTTGGCTCCCAATCATGCACTCTCTAGATCAGTGATTCACAAAGTATCCATCGGGAAGAATTGGTGGTTTTTGTTGCCGTCATTGTTGCTATTACTCTAGATTGATATGTGGTCTTACTGTGCAGGAAAAGTATCTACAGGAGATTTAGCACATGTGAACTTGAGGTCAACTGAACAAGTCTGTACCTTATTCAATGAAATGAGCCCACTGATCAGACACTTGGATACTATAGTAGTATCGAGTTGCTGGAATACCACTATGTGATGCTGGATTATAGAAAAGTAGAATTCCACATAGTACCACTTAGGTGTCAAAGGCAACATTTTGAGATCTGTCTGTGGAGCTTTGCACAGGCGTTGGGGCCATAGGAAGGTGCAAATCACTCTGACAAGTAGTACAGAGGTCTCTGAGAAACAAGAGGCCAGACACATCCTGTTCAGTTCCTCCTTCCACCATGTCTGCCAGCATATATTCATAACCAGCAGGCAAAGAATTCAGGACAGGGAAAAGTGGTTGCTGAATGTAGTAGGAATATCCAGATACATACAGAGAAGGCAGAAAGGTCCAGAAGAGGAGCTTTCCTGAAACAGCAAAGGGAACACTATACTTTCCAAAAAGTCCTATACCCAATACATCAATACAGCCAGTTTGCCATAGTGGCAGATACCACATGCACCTTAGCAAAGAGAAGGTACCACCTGGAGGCCTTTGACTTGATTTGTGTTCATCTTGTTCCTAGCTCCATTCTGTATCACAATGGAATTTCCCATACATTCACAGACCTTCCCAAAATGTTGTCCCTTGACAATTCTTGGGCAAGATATATACATACTGGTTGTCTCAGAAAAGATGCACAAGACCATAGAAGTAGGTCTGGATTCATTTGCATAGGAATGGTAGAATCTTGGGTAAGTGTGGTGTAGAGAGAGAGAACATCCTCTTAGCATCCTCTCAGCATCGTCCTTGCTGGCTGGGGGAGACTATAGCCAAAGAAGCCGCGGGGGGGGGGGCACCTTCCAGAGGCCAGGCCCAGGAAAGAGACCTCAGTTGACAAGGTCTCAGACAACCCAGGGAGGGTCTAGAGAGACAGCCAAGCTGGCCCTAGTGGGCTTCCATGGTCAGTGCCCAATGTGCAACAACACAGCATGTCCTATGTCCTCTGGTGGGGCACAGAGGTAGAGACAGGAAAAGAAGACTGGAAGGCCTAGCGTTAGGAAGACATGACTCCCAAGGGCAGAGACTGTGAGGTCAAAGGCAAAAGCCAAGTCCACAGTCAGAAATGCTGATGCCAAATGTGTTCTACCTAGAGCTAGGTAGAAGCAGTGACACAAGCAGTGAGTTTGACAATGACAGGCTCTAGGGTCCAGAGAGCAGAGAACATCAGGATCTTTCCCCCAAAGGCAGCAAGGATCCAGAAACATAAGCCCAAGGACACACAGCCACATGCCAGGAGCCAACCCGGAGTGAAAAAGAAATTTGTGAAAATCCAAGCATTTGTGTGGAAAGCAATACACTGTCTCCAAAGAGACAATTTAAACTGGAAAAGAATGCTAAGTGCAATAAGCCAGACATAGATAAACTGAAAAAGCCTAAGATGCCACCATCCATCAATGAGCGAGTGTGATTTCTTCCCCAGGATGGGTCTCAAGAGCAAGATCAGGTAACACACAGTAGAACCTCCTGACCTTTCTCTCACAGTGGCACAGACAAAAAAAAATGGTAATGCTTGTCTGGAACAAGGAAAAAAGCAGGCCAGGTAAGGGAGCCCTGAGCTTCCATCTCGGCCACCCCCACCTCAGTTGCTCTGTGACACAGATCATCAGTGAGAGGTCTTGAACTGCAAAAGAATGTCCACATGTTCCTCTGCACATATAAGTAATCACTTACCTCCTGGGAGCCCCCAGCTATGGGATGAATGAATGAATGAATGAATGAATGAATGAATGAACTAACGAATCTACATCTTATCACTTTCTGAGTAACTTCATTCAAGGTACCCAACTTCCCAATTTCTCCTGGAAATGTAGGGAGAACACCTATGTCAGAAACTAATTGGTGAGGATTAAATGAGGCAAGGTATACATAGCTTTTGGAGCAAGTGGTAGAAACTCAATAGAGGTAAGCTTTCTGTACTGCTTCTCTGTCACTGAAAGCAAGTCAGCCTATGGGGAACTAAAGTAGCTAAATACAAAATAAAAATGCTCAGCATTTTGCCTCTGCCTCAATGGCCCTTCCATGTTCCAGGTTCCTTACCTGGATGTTGAGCTACTAATTTCTCTCATCCCTAGCAGCTTAATGAATACCTATACGTTAAATTGCCTTTTCTCGACTCCTCCTTCCTTTGGCCCACAGAGCACACCCTTCACTCCACCACACCCAACTGGTCCCCATTTTCTCTCTCAGAATGTGTGACCCCCTCTGTCTCCAAGGGGTGTGGAAGAAAGAATAAGAACAAGAAATACATCTGCCTAAGAGGATTTCCTGGGCATTGTGTCACACCTGAGCAAACCTCAGTGACCTGTGAGAACTGGATGCTTTGACCTCAACAATTTTTTTTCCTAAAAAGCTCCACATCCTTCCCTGAAGGTTGGTTATAATTCCAAATAAACCAGAGAGCCCATCACCACAGCTCCTTGTGGGACCCCTCTGTCCCCCAGGGTCTGTGAACTAGCTCATCAAATCAGCCCTCAGAAAGCTCTGGGACTCAATCTCTTGTTCATCCAGCACTGCAGCTGCTAGTGAGTAACAGAAATATAATTACGGCTTTTCCTTTAACAATGAGTCAACCAAAGCACTGGGGAAAGATATGACATTACACTTTTTGCACTAAAATATTATTTTTAAAACTCACCAAATACATTTCTGGGTGGAGTGAAGCACATGTCATGACACTCAGTATCATATGTTTTGCTAAACTTTGTCTGAGTTTGCACTGGAATTGAGGCAGAAAGGCAGCTCCATAGAGGAAAATATGTTTATATATCAACTGTGTCTTTGGTTACACGTTGAAAAACCTAAAGCCAGTGTGAATGGATTAGATGACCCAGCTGACTCGACTGGTGCACTGCCCAGAGGGTAAAACATAAACTTCTAAGAAGAGATGAGAGGCAGAAGGTTTCACCTTCCTGACAAGAACATGGCTGAAGAGCCTGCCTAGTCGTGAATTGCACCTCCTCTGCCCTTTCTGACAGCTCATTACTTTTTTCCCAACCATGCTCTATGCTACTCTGCCTTCTCTGGGGCTGAAGAAAAATGAAAGTGAACCTTCTGAAAGATGGAGCAGAGAACTCCTCCCCACAGATCTCCAGAAGGATCGTAGCTCAGGGAGCTCACTCGGAGACAAATGGTGGCCAGCCCTGATAAGGAATGGCTTCCCAGCCTGAAGTGCACCCTGGATTTTAATGCATTTCACATTTCTCTCTCTCTCTCTCTCTCTCTCTCTCTCTCTCTCTCTCTCTCTCTTTCCTTTGAAGTTAAGACTTTAGCAAAACAACTGATGCATGTGATTGAGAGATCTAACCTTTTATTTCCTGGGAGATAATTTCAATATGTAGACATAACTACTGTCTTGTTTTAAATGACTCCCAGCAAGTTGTGCAGGAAGCACGGGTATGTCTCCAAGTTTACAATCATGACGTGAGAGTGCGTCTATCATTTCATTCTTCTCAGTTCAGTGGTATGTTTATCAGGTGTTTCTCTCCTCTATTTAGCTGAGGTCTCCAGCGCATCCAAGTTTAGCTATCATAGTGCGCCTACGGCCCCTCTGGATTGTTTAGCTTTTTGTTTCTTTCAGGTTTGTTTGTTTGTTTATGTATTTAGTGCAGAGTCTACAAAGTCTCACTACATAGATCGGACTTGTGCTTCTCCTGTGTTCAGTCTCCCAAGCAATGGGATTACAGGCGTGTGCCACCACACTCAGTCTCAATTGCCTCAGCATGCCCTGGAGGTGGGGCCAACACAGTGTGCACCAGAGATGAAACTCGGGCTGCTGCGCTCTGCTACACAGGTGCTTTAGTCCGCTGAGCCATCTGGCTGGCCCTGGATTGCTAAGTTTGTTTTTTTTTTTTTTTAATTATTCTCTCCCTCTTGACTTCTTTTGTACTGTTATTTATTATGTTTATTTGGTACGTTTTAGGTATAGTGATCTGATTCAGTACAGGGAATTTTTACCTGTACATAATATAACTTGATTTTCTCTCCCATTCCTCTACAACCCTTCTTCAACTCTTCTTCAGTTCCTGTCACCAACCCTTTATCCCCTCCTCATTTACAAAAGTTTTATTTCCATTTTTTCCTTCTATTCCCCTATTCTTTTCTCTTCCTACTTCCCCTTCCCAGTGAAAAGATATTTCACAATACCTATTGTACATCTTGATTCTCTTTTACACTTTCAGGTTCTCACACCAGAGAAATACTGCAGTATTTAGACATGTGCATCTGATTTATTTCATTTAATGGTATGGTCTCAAGGTGCATCCATTTACCTAGAGATGTCTCAGGCTTACCCTTCTTTATGGAAAAGCAACACTCCACTGTATTTAAAAAAAAAAAATCTTTTCTTTATCCATCTGCCAGTTGATGGGCATTTGGGCTGGTTCCGAGATTTAACTATTACAAGCTGTGTCACTATCAACAAGGGTGGAACCAGACCCAGAGCTCAGGCCCGGCGAGTGAGTGAGACGACCCAGGGCCCTCCGGATCCTGAATAGACCCAGAGCGCAGGCCTGTAGAGTGAGTGAGACGACCGGGGACCTCGGGATCTTGAACAGACCCAGAGGGCAGGCCCAGAGAGTGAGTGAGATGACCTGGGGCTGCGGGATCCTGAATAGACCCAGAGCACAGGCCTAGTGAGTGAGTGAGATGACCTGGGGCCTGGCGGGATCCTGAATACACCAGGAGCACAGGCCCGGCGAGTCAGTGAGACTACTGAGGCCGCGGGATCCTGAATAGTCCCAG
>NDGM011041541.1:0-16006 GCA_002564305.1 Octomys mimax | reverse complement strand
CAAAAAAAAAAAAAAAAAAAAGGATTAGACAACCAAGAGAGGGCAAGGAGAAAAGCTAGGAGACATGACTAGGGCAAAACCATACATTTATATGCACAAGATGGTTAAGGTAATTAAGGTAGGATTCTCACCCTGACTAACTATATATGCTGATACCTGTGAACTAAGCAACTCCAGTGAAGATAGCAATGTGTAATACTAGGGCCATGCTTGGAATGCCTGTCATTCTGGTCTTCTAAGTACGTACTGCTTGTCATGTCATACCAATTACTGCCATACTGTCTCTCAAGTAAATGTTTGTTGGTTTTTTTTACGAATGTGGTAATAAAAGAAAACAAGAGACAAGAAATAAAATAATAAAATCAGTAAAATAAAATGCAACTCTGTCTTGGGAAGACAACTCTCAACTTTCTCAGGAGCCGCCAATGTACCTTTTAACTAAGAGGGGAATGCTTTATTCATAGTTTAACTTTAAATTGACAAGGTGGTCGAATCCTTCAATCTTTTCTATTAGCATTTGCTCATTCTAGCAAGTCTACCCAATTGCCACAGTATATACACTTGTCATACTGAACGTGCAGTACAATAAAAGAATTAATTTCCATATGGATCACCTTCTCTGGATAGGAAACTGATAAATAATATTTTTGGTATGTCGCAAAGATAAGCAAGACTATAATGTCTTAGTAGTTAACAGTTCCCAAGACTGTCATTTGAATTCCTTATTTCATTTTTAATAAATCACCCAAAATAATCTTGTTTTATTCCTCTTTCAAGAACATGGAAGGTACCTCATGCGGGAAAATCATCAGATTTATTTGCAGCAGGAGAAGATGCTTTATTTTAAAAATGTTATGAAGTGCACAAGTAAAAATAAGCATTACGTTCAGACTTGGTATAAAGCAGAGATTGAATAAATATCTAAAGTCATTTGATGTGACATAATCTCTCCCCAAATGAGAGCCAATACAATCAGGCTGTATTTACCTCCAATATCCTTAGTCTTAAACTTTATAATAAATCTTCTCTGGCAATAGGATTTGACAGCTCAACGCTGTATGTCTCTTTAGCGCCACCTCCTGAGCAATTATCTTTCTGAAATCTGTTTCAAGACAACTGCTGCAGAGATAAAACCAAATCACAGTAACAAAAGAATGACAATAGGATGATCTCGCCTGGATTTATTTTCATTCATGCTATTTAAATATAGGTGCGGTAACTAGAGCGGTGAATGTCAGATCAGAAAAGTGATCTGTAAAATTTACCTGTATAGTCAATTAGATTAAAAGGGCTTTACTCTGAAAAAGAAAATATTATGAAGCCATATTTGCCTTAGTCATTTCATAGGATAATAACAAAAATTACATAAAATACTTGATGTAAACCATTGTATAGAATTGAATGCATTATACAAAGGCATTTTCAGTTTTATTTTTTTTTCAAAAGCTTTAAAATGTCACATTTGAATTTATGATCCAAGGCACCTGGTACTTCTAGGTTCAACTCAGCTTAACATTTTGAAAGGCTGAAATATGTAATTTTACTTGAAAGAAATTTGTTACATTAGATGGCTTGGAATCTCTTTTACCTTTTCCTCTCATTGCCATAAAAATGGAGGGGTTATTTTTATAGACTGAAGTCATACTTATGTTTTAGTCCTGAATATGGATTGAATCATGCACACTGAATGTGGCATACGAAGATTTTATTAATAAAAATGGAGTTAGTGGTTCAAAATTCTGATTTTGCTAGAACTACTTGGAGATTCACAAAGCATATGAAGTATTTATGTGGGGAAGTACTGAGATTACTGACATTTGACTGTTCATGAAATTTATAAAACAAATATTCTTTTAAAAAACAAAAATTGTTTATACAAGAAGCTTCTCTCATGGATGATCACTATCTTTCTGTAGACTTCCTGAAATAACAAAATAATAATAAATTATAAATTATATAAAAGTATTTATAAGGGCTTTGGGAAGTATTTATAAGGTCTATTTGGGAAATAGGCCAATGCTCACATTGCATATTTTCTTATGTACAGTATGCAAGTATAAAAAGTTCCCTTACCAAATTTGAAAACTTCCAAATATCTGACAACATTAAATGATTGTCATAAAAATTAAAAAGAAATGCCTTAAATGTTACCTTGTGAATTACAAACATGAAAATGAAAACTGTTAATTATGAAAAATTAGCATAGCTAAAATATTGAAGCCAATCCCACTCTGCATGTGCAAATATGGTACTGTTTAATGGAATTCACCAATGGATACAGTTCCCATGTTTGATCCTCATGTCCCTTCTCATACCCAGAGCTTCCTCAGCATAAAGAGCCCAATTAGGAACCAGAAAAGTTTTACTTAAGCCAGTATAGACAGTTGCAAAGCATTCTATAGAGGTTAAAAGACTGATACAAATTTGCTCCCCTGAATATAATCTGCAGTAACATTGCCAGAGAAGAGAAGAATTTGAATAATTTTAGAATGAAAAATAAATTTCCTTGGGGGCCTGCCCCTTAGCTCAGTTCTTTAAGTGGCTGCTTCAACAAAGCAGTCAGGCTCAGGTTGCTGTGGTTTGATGCCCACAGCTCAAGCCAGCCAAACCTGCCCTGAAGGCATTCGGAGCAAAAAAAAAAAAAATTAAAAAAAAATTCTTAAAAATAAATTTCCTTGAACGTAGATAGGAGAAACCAGTATTGTGAAAATAGAAACACTTCCAAAACTATTGCTCAGATTTAGTATAATCCCAATCAAAATATCATTAGCAAAAAAAAAAAACATTAGTATACCTCACAAGTCTACAGAAAACATTCCGAAAATTCATCTGCAATTAAAAGAGACCCAGAATACCAAACTGAACAACACAAACAAGGCAAGAGGCATCACAATCCCTGACTTGAAATTATACTACATGAAAAGGAAAATAAAAGAAAAAGAAAGAAATTATATTACAAAATTACTGTAAGAAACAGCATGGTACTGGCAAAAAATAATAGACATGAGAATTAATGGAACAGATTAGAAAATGCAGACACAGCTAAAAACACACTCAGCCACTTTATTTTTGACCAAGGGGCCAAACATGTTCACTGGAAGAAAGATAGCCTGTTTAATAAATGGTGCTGGAAAAGCTATCTTTCTACATACTGAAGGCTAAAACTAGATCCATGTCTATCTCCATGCCCTACATTAAAGTCAAAATGGATCAAACATCTAAATGTTAAAGCTAAAACACTAAATCTACTAGAAGAGAAAGTAGGTAGAAATCCTGAAGACATTGAGGTGAGCAGAAATTTCATAAACCAAAACTATACTACAAAGGAAATACTTCAAAGAATCAACAATTGTGATCTCATCTTATTAAAAAATGTTTGCACATCAACAGAAATCAGCACCAGAGTGAAAGGAAAACCCATGAGCTCAAAAAAAATTTTAGCAAACTGTCCCTCAAACAAACTACTTCTACTTAGAACATACAAAGAATTTTTAAAAACCAAGCCCCCATACAAAGACCCAATCAAACCATGAGCATCTGAGATAAACGCACCCACATTTCTCAGATGAAAAGTTACAAATGGCAAATAAACATATGAAAAACTGTTCAACATCCTAGGGGTCATTCGAGAAATGAAAATTCAAATAACACTGAGATTCTATCTCACTCCAGAAAGAATGGCTATCATCAAAAAAAAAAAAAAAAATCAACCAAAAAGCAATGCTAGTGAGGCTGTAGGGAAAAGGAACCCTTCTCCACCACTGATGTAACTACTTTGAAAATCACTGCAGAGATTCCTCAGAAAACTAGGAATAGATATCCCATTTGACCCAGCTATTCACCTTCTGGCTATTTTCCCAGAAGAAATGAAATCATCATACACAGAGCCATATGTATACAAATGTTTATAGAGCACAATTTATAACAGCTAAATCTTGAAAACAACACAAGTGCCCATCAACTGAGGAATGGATAAAAAAAAAAAAGTGTGGGATTTTTTTTTTTATACAATGAACTACTACTCAGCTATAAACAAAAACAAGGTCCAAGGCTGACAAGATAGCTCAGCAGATTAAAGTGCCTACTTAGGCAGATGCAGAGGTCAGAAGTTTGATCCCCAGCCTGCCATGCTGGCACTGCCCCCGGGGTGCACTGAGATGGTGACTGAGACTGGGCACGGTGGCATGCATCTGTAATTCCAGCTCTTGGGAGGCTGAAAAACAGGAATGATCACCACGAGTCTGATCTGTGTAGTGAGACCCTGTAGACCCTGTACTAAATACATAAAAAACCAAGGTCAGGGCTTTTATAGGTAAATAAATGCAACTATAGACTATACTCATAAGTGAAACAGTGTACAAACTCACATATGTAAACGCTGTACTGTTCTTAGTAAGAAACTAAGAAAGTAAATAAGATAAAAGGTACAATAGACATTGTGAAAAGAAAAGAAACTGCTCCTATCATCTTGTTTTGAAATTCTGTATTGTTTTATGGTCATTTTTTATTCTCTTCAAATTAAAAAAGTAAATATATAAGTATACATGCATATATATATATATATATATATTACCTAAGATAATTATTCTACTAATTTCTTTCAGTTCATTGAAAGGAATGATTTGTGCTTGTACTGTTCATCTATTTTGCATGTCTATATCTGCTAATATGAGCAACTCCTTTGAAGATAAAAATGCACACTATTAATAACCATTGTTAGTTTCCTATTATCTTCTTTTGAAATTCTGTACCATTGTTTTTATTGTCTTTTTTCCCACTCTCTTTAAAGTAAAATTTATAAAGTAAAATATAGGGCTGGGATATAGTTCAGCATCATGGTACCTGGTACCTGGTTCACGGTTCTGAATTCAATTTCCAGCACCAAAATAAAAATATTAAATTAAATAAATTTAGAAAAACATGCTGTTACGTAAACATCTCTGTCACATTTACGACAATCATGGGTCAAGGCTGAGGCTCTTTTGTGTGTCTGTGTATGAAATCACCTCTATCACTTCCTTTTCTCCCCCACCCCTCTGTTTTTAGATAACCAGTAGGTTAGACATTTTGGTAAGCTAAGGGTTCTCACAAATTGTTTTTCAGAAAACACAACTGTTTTCACCTTTTAAATAGGAAAGATGAAGTTAAGAAGTCCAACACATAGCATACATACTCTAAAATCTGTTACAAAAATTTATAGTCATAAATTGATGTCAAATCATTTGCATCCCAGTAGCAGCAACATGAATAGTGGGATTGACTTGCATTCATGTCTATTTTTTAAATTTTTATGTACAATAACAGTTGAGGTGATAAGGTCACTAAAGGTCAACAAGACATCCATTCAGAAATTCTTTCCACGTTAAATTTTACATATCCCTAACATATAAATGTATAAAAGTAATTCATTCTGAAAGTATCAGAAACTATAATATGGCTTAGAAGTTTTCATTTATATGACTCGTAAAAACTCAACCATGGCATA
Source organism: Octomys mimax (assembly GCA_002564305.1). NCBI lineage: Eukaryota > Metazoa > Chordata > Mammalia > Rodentia > Octodontidae > Octomys > Octomys mimax. The sequence continues at coordinate 10,521 of NDGM011041541.1, read as the reverse complement.
TGATATAGTAATATAAAAATTCACAGGTGGTTTCATATTATACCAGCTACATCTACATGAGAAAATGTAAACTAACATTTTAAAAATAAATTAGGACATGCAAATATTTTAAAGTAAAAATTAATAGAAAATGGACATTAAAATTTTCTTATAAAAGGGAGCAGAGGTGTTTTAGATATAGTAGTAGGTGTTCACAACAGGAGAAGACATCGATCATTTCAAAAGCTAAATTGCCTCAAGCTACTTATTATTCAAGGCAATGAATTTCCCCTGTAACGTGTCACCAAGGGACTAACAAAGGAAAATTCTAATGATAGCGCACCAATTTAGCATGAAATCTTAATTCAGAAATCTGAAGTTTATGCACATCAGACTGATTATTTCACAAATGTTTAATGCTAGAAGCATTTTAAAATGAAAGGAATGTCATGTATTTCAATAACACAAAATATGGATTCAGTACACCCTGAAGTTAAGAATCAGTTACTGTATAATATCTTGCTTTTAAAAAGTAACAGTTAATTTTTTCTACACTAAAGCATGAAAACAAAAGCATTTACAATACCTCAACATGTCCAACATCGAAAATTGAGAGCAGAGTAATGATTTAGTTTACTAATTTTTGAGTGTTGCTCTGAATTGGAATGGGAGCAATCTATATCAGCCAATTACTGGCTATACGTTATCCACTGGGAAGGGACATAAGGTAGGACAGATGGTTCCCTACAAGCAGAACTATGACCAATGAAAGATGACATCATGCACTGTCAGCAGCCAATATCCTCAGTGACAGAGGGAGGGAGGAGAGAGGAAGGGTCATACCATTGAGCACACCACCCCCATTTAAATATGCTTTACTTCAGTCTCTGGTGCTGGTCTGACTCTATAAAAGCTGGCAAGTTGTTTTGTTTAGTTTTGTTTTTATGGTAAATATTTTAGCTTTATGGACCACAGGTTGCAGTTATTAAACCCCGGCCTTGTAGCAAAACTTAATCACAGACAATGTATAAATGAATGGAATAACTATGCTATAGTAAAATCATGTTTCAGAAGTGGCAGACTCGTGGGCCATAGTTCACTGACCACTTTATAGTGATGAAAACACAGCTTCATAAATGAAAAAAAAGTATGTTCATAGGATTAAGTTCATATAAAATTTCATAGAGGAAAAAAATCAGTCCAAAGAATATATTAACTTTACAATGAAACATAATGACAAAGAATATTTTAAGAACACGGTTATATAAAAAAGTAGCTACTGACTCTTTACCAACAGATCAGTCTGTTTCCTGCAGTTAAAAAGAGTAGAATAGCTCTCCTTATCTGAAGTTTCAATTTCCATGATTTTACTTTTGTATTTTAAAGAGAAAAAAAACAATGACACAGAATTTCAAAATATGATAATAGATTAACAATCATTAATATATTGCTTATTATAATCAAAGTAGTTCCTCAGATTACAAGATATAGGCACAAAAAATTAATCACACAACCTAAGCACAAACCATTCTTTTTAAAGAATAGAAATTAATAGTAAATTATCTTAGCTAATATATATATATATATATATATATATATCCTTAAAACAACAACTTATCTTTCCAGAGACCACCTCCTCCCTTCTTCTCCAACTCAGCCCAGATATATATATATATATATATATATATTTCCCTCCTTTTCTCATTGGAGAGTATAGTCAACTATACTCCATTAATATTAAATTCAATGTCCTAGAAATCAACAATGCCTACGTTTTAAGTTGTGTATCAATGTATGCCACCACATCTGGCTTCCAACGCTTTTTTCATTACCAGTTGTAATTCAACTACGTTCTTGCTGATTCAACAACCCAACTTTTAACCTACTTTACATACTTCCTCCCAAGTTTGACAAAATGAGTCTCATCTCTAAATCAGGAGTAAAATATTATTAAAAATCCAAGGCATATCTCATACTGGGGAATGTATTATTGTCTTATGTACTCACTCAAACACAGCAGCAGCACAGGCCCAATCTTCCCAATTTACAGATAGAAAAAAATGAAGTAAAGAGCTGACATTCACCACATAAACAGTAATTAGTAGTCATGTTGATAGGTACTGGACCTAGTATGAATTGCTGCATTATTACGGTGGTCATCTAATATGGCTGAAGCCCTTAAAACAACAGCTCATCTTCCCAGAGACCACCTCCCCCCTTCTTCTCCAACTCAGCCCAGGGTGCAATTTCCTTTCACCTTTCTCACCACCTCAGGGAAAACCCCAATCAGCTCCTCAGGTATATCTAAACATCCCCCTCAAACTCCACCCCGGAAAAAGGCCATGAAAGCCCCAGCTTTTTTTGTCTTAGGCCGGGGGATCTACCTGACCCATCTGCCCTCAATCCTCTCCATGTCTTTGGAGTTAATAAAGGCTTCTTTTATCTTCCTATCTCCTTACTGCACCTCCAAAAAAACCCTTCACGTATAAAAGAAACAAAACTCATATTCTGGGTTTATAGACAGTGTCTTGGTTACTATTCTCATTATGGAGACAAAATACCGGACATCCAACATTAAATGGTGACGGGTTTATTTAGTTCATAGTTCGTAGAGATTTCAGTCCATACTCTTGGTTCCAACGCAGGATGGCATGGCAGAGGGTCAACTGTTCCTAGTGGTGGAAAACAGCAAAAGCAACAAAAGAAAGGAGAGAAGAGCAAGCCTCTTTCTGGCCCTGTATTGTATGCAGGATACATTTAGGCACAGCACTCACACCCTTAGACTGTGAATCAACCCCAAACTAGATTCAGTTGCCTCAGAAAAGCCTGCCCGTGTGACCCCATGAGGCTTGGGGGGGGGGGGTACAAACCACAACAGGAAGTATTTTCCTTAAGAACTTGTCTGTGCGTATGGAGTAGCTAAAATAAATAAAGTTATACCTGTTACATAGCTAGAAAGCATGTAGTTTAGAAATACTTGCAATACGAACGAATTGCAATACTTGTAAAAGAACGAAAATGAGTTCAATTTAACCATTAGGACAAGCGATTGTTGGCACCATCCAAATTATTGACAGTAAATCTCAAAAGCAATACGATAGCTCCAAATATGGTTCTAATACTCAGAATTATAAAGCCATACAATTGTGAAATTACTTGGAGATCATAGTATTCAGCCACTTCTTTTTAGAGATATGGAAATGTATCCCAGAAGTTGAAATAATTTACCGAAAATAACATCATTGATTGCCGAACACTCTACTAAGCCATTCCCAATTGCATTCCAGAAAATATAAATCACTCATTCAGAAAGGCAAGCCTAATTTTGGCAGGTGAGAGATTTCACTAAAATGTGAGTCGTTCAGGCGTTGTGATTTATTTTCTGGGCAGCAATCCAGACCACCTTATCTCAGCTGTCCTGAGAAATACTCTATCGCGAGTTCCTAAATGGACTTCTGTTCCACCCACTCAGCAGTCTTTGGGTCTCTCATGAGGAAGAGGCTGAAATACAAAAATACTCAGAATTAATGTTAGACAGAAATTTTTTATTGAAACCATTTCCTCTTGTTTATCAGATGTAAAATAAGCCATGACATTCTGTGATCATACTCTGAAGGGTTAAATAAGACCACTTCCCATTTTAAGCAAATTTTCAGCAGCCTGTATCTCAAACACACGTAAAAACGCATACGTATATATATGTACCTACGTAAACAAGCACATTTGCTCTTATTGGAAGTCTACTGAAGGCGAGAGCTCCCACACATTCCTAACAACTTACTCTGTAGCTAATATTGTACGTGTTCCATATTTATCAAAAAAACAAAAATTCTGTTCATGCAAATATGAAAAGTCCATTGTATTTCTGGTCTTATTTTAGAATAAAGACGATGAATATAGATTTCTTCAGTTGTCAAAAATTAAGTTTTAAAAGTGTTGACAAAAGAATTTTCTTGGCTAAGGATATCTTTTGAAAACTTTAAAATCTAGTACTGTTAAAGAATAAGCAATGGGCAGAGAAAGAAATGAGTGAAAAAAGCACAAAATCAGAAAAGTATAACTCTAAAGCCATGTTTTTTAGCTTTATTGAGGTATCTTTGACAAATAGTTTTTTATATTTAAAGTGCACAAAATGATGCTATCATATTCATATGGTGTGAAATTAATCACCACAATCAAGATAGCTTCTCTAGCACCTCTCATTGGTACCTCCATGTGTTTGTGCCTTTGTCTCTGTGTATGGATGTGTTTGTGTGTAATGAGAATGTATTCATGTACTCCCTTAGCAAATATAGTTGTGACTGACTCAGCCCACCCTGAGGGCAGGGCTGGAGCAACATTTGGTGCCAGGGATCTAACCATGGTCCCTGTGCTTGCCTAAGCTTAACTAAGCAGGCACTTTAGACTGCTGAGCTATCTCTCTGGCCTAGCAAACATGGTTTAGTTAGCTATAGTCATGTAAATTCTCACTAGGCCTCCAGAATCTACTCATCTTGAATAACTGAAATTTGGTGGGCTTTACTCCTTCTCTACCTCCTGGCAATCACTACTCTGCGTCTGCCGTTATGAATTTGACTGTTTACATCCCACGTAAAAGTGAGATCATGAAGCACTGACCTTTCTCTGTCTGGTTTATTTTACCAAGTGTAACATTCTTTATTTTTGTCCATGTTGCTGCAAATGGCAAGATTTGATTCACTTCACTTTTGATCAAATGGTGTTCTGTGTGCTTGTTTCTACATAGCAGTATTTGTATACATCATCCATGAATAGACATTTAGACTGTTGCATACCGTGTTGATTGTTAAATAATGCCGCAAGAAACACCCAAAATCCAGGGAGCTCTTCCAGCAATTGATTTAATTCCTTTTGAGTTTATATCTAGAAAGGGGTAGCAATAAGTAGTTCTATTTTTAACTTTTTGAAGAACCTCCATACTGTTTTCAATAACGGCTACATTCCACAAGACATCCTTTTTCACCAAAACATCCTCTGTCTCTCTTTATCTCTCTCAATCTCTCTCTCACTTGCTCTCTCTGTATATACATATATACATATAGATATTTTAAATATATCTTTATGTATACCTTCTATATATTATATCCATTCTATATATGTATGCTTTCTCTACTTATCTATATCTACATCTATATCTATCTATATATATATATATGAATCCACTCTACATACCCTATATATCCTCTCTCTCTCTCTCTCTCTATATATATATATATATATATATATGAATGTGTGTGAATATCTACTTACATATGTGTGTGTGTGTGTGTGTGTGTGTGTGTGTGTGTATAGATACATACATTCATTCTAACAGGTGGAAGGTGCCATTTCATTGTGGTTTTGATTTGCACTTCCCTACTGATTAGTGATGTTGAGTACCTCTTCACATACCTACTGGCCATTTCTGTGTCTTATTTACAGTAACATCTATTTAGTTGTCCATTTTTAATGCAGATATTTGGATTTTTGCTATTGAGACTTATTAATTTCCTATAAATGTTGCATTTTATCTACTGATCAGATGTACACTTTGCAAATATTTTATGCTATTCCATAGGTTGAATTTTTATGGTGTTGATCATTTCCTTTGCTTTGTAAAAGCATTTTACTTTGTTGCAATATTCCTTATTCATTTCTTATTTTGTCACGTATCATTTAGTCATAGTCAAAAATTCATACACCGACCAATATCAAGAAGTAATGTTTTATGTTCTCTTCTATGTTTACTGTTTTATGTCTTACATTTAAAAATTTAATTCATATGAGTTGCTTTTCATATATAGTGTGAAATAAATCTCAAATTTTATTCTTCTGCTGTTGATACATAGTTTTTACATTGACTGCAGAGATTATTCCTGGTTATGTTTTCTCCAGTATTTCCCTTTTGAGTTTTCTTGTCATCTTTGCTGCAGACGTAGAAGTGCAGATTTATTTCTAGATTTTCTCTTCTGTTCCATTGATTTTATATCTCCATTTTATGCCACTAAAATCATGTTTGATTACTGTTGTGAATATATTTTGAAATCAGGAATCATAAAGCCATCAGTTTATTTTTCCTTCTGAAAATTGCATTGGCTGTTCAGGATCTTTAGTTATTAAACATGATTTTTTTTTCCTTCTTATAGAAGGACTATATTTAGATCTTAGCAGACATCACATGAATTTGCAGATCATTTGGGCAGTGGGGACATTTTTATATTATTTATTCTTACAATCAACAAGCAGGTATGTCTTTCATCTATCTATATCTTCTTTAATTCTCTTCACTAACTTTTCGTAGCTTTTGGTGTACAATTCCTTCAGCTTTTTGGATTAGATTATTCTTAAGTAGTTAATTTTTATTGCTATTTTTATTGTTTTATTAATTTCTTTTGTGGACAACTTCTTGACTGTGTAAAGAAAGGCTGCTGATTTTTATATGGTGATTGTTGTATCCTTCAACTTTATTAAATTTGTTTGTTCAAAATTGTTTCTGTTTTTGTTGAGTCTTTAGTGTTTACTGCTTACATAGTCTCATTATCTGAAAACAGAGATACTTTTCCTTTTTCCTTTCTGATTTTATGTTTTCTTTCTTTAATTGTTCTGGGTGGGACTTCTGGTATTGCAGTGAATATGCGTAGTGACCAGAGGTATCCATGCCTCATAGAGAGAAAAATTTTAACATTTTCCCCAATGATAATGAATTATATGTGGGCTTTTTGTATCTTTTGCTCAACCTGTATTGTGTTAAGCTAATTCCTTCTGCACTATTTTGCTGAAAGTTTTTAAAGAAATGTTTTATTTTTGTTAAATGCTTTTTCTCCATTCACTGAAATGATCATGTGGGTTTTATCTTTCATTCCATAATGTGCTCTGCTACATTTAGAGGCATGTATTGACTCATCTTTGCATCACAGAAAGAAATCTCACTGAGCTGTAGTGTACTATGCTTTTAATGAGCTACTGAATCCTTCAAATTTCTTGAATTTTTATTAAGGGGTTTTGTTTTTATATTAATTAGGGATGCTGACCTCTTGTTTTTGGAGAGATTTTTTTTCTTTTTGCTTTATTTTTCTTGCTTATGTTTCTTGTCTGGCTTTGGTGTCAGGATGATATTGATCTGTGAAATAAGTTTAAAAATATTTCCTCTTCTTTTACTTTTTAAGAAGAGTTTAAGAAGCATTGATACTAACTCTGAATGCTTGCTAAACTTTTTACTAAACCAGTGTAACTAATAAACAGTATTAATATGTAATATTCATAGATTGATTTTCATGTAGTTATCATGTATAACACTTTTTATACATTATTCATCAGGCATCATTCATGCATTTTTATTTCAATGGTATATTCAACCCTGCACAAAATAAGTTTCTTTCCTACCCTTACATAGATCTTATATAATATCTGACAAAAACTTTGGGATGGGAAAAAGATCTGCCAAATGATTTTACATGACTACTGAAGTTAGATTCATAATGACATATCATAGTATTAATTAAATGTCAGCAATTAAGCTTTTGTACTAACAACAATCTCAATAGATTTGAGCTGGGCATCGTTATTTTTTGAAAATTAAGAAGCTTTAAGGTAATTTAAACAAATAAACTGATACATTCCCAAAAGTTTTAGTTGATTTATTCAGGAAGCTCATGAAGTTAGCCTGCTCATTTAAAAGATATTTAGAACTGAAAGAACAAAAATCAATGTTAAAAATTAATTGTATTTAAATCATTCCTAGCATTTAGTCTCACTAGTCATTGATGATCAGAAATGGAGATCTTAATGGACTCTACCGGAAGGAACAATTCCTTCACAAAGTAGATGAAGTGGAAACAAGGAGAGGAAAGACATTGATTTATATGTTTTACAGCCCTTGTTAGAGCACATTTTCTCTGGGCAGCACAAAGGTTCTTTATATTGGATAAAGTAGTGACTCTTCCCTGCCTCAAAAGGAACAGCCATTTGCTAATATTCTGTAGTGTGCATAATAAGAAAATATTAAGTGAAAAGTATAGTTGGGTTAGTCTCTCCTTGAGAGGAAGATGTTCATTAAAGCCTTGGGTAGTCCACATACAGCAGTACTATTACCATTCTGAACTGGAGGAGCTGAGGTTCAGAGGTGGTGAACAATTTGCTTGAGATCTCAAATCTCTCATTTTGAGCTCATGATCTTAGGGTACAGTGTACTGCTCCTTCTCATAGTGATCGCATTCATTTATGTGGGGTCCTTTGTGTTTCTTTGTTACCCCATTGGTATATATTACAATTAGTTTGTTTTCTGCTTGGGTTTTCCTCCTCACAATGAGATTTGATGGGATAAGGCCAAGGAATGTGTATGACAAGACCATGCCGTGCAGCACCATCCAACTTCTGTAGAACCCAATAATATGCTGAAAAACTTAAGGTAGCTCCCCATTAATTTCCCATATTTTAGAGTCCTATCCATCAATCTACATTACTTAGTGTAGAATCCTGGAAGTAAGTTTGCAAGAAAAAATTGGGGAAAAAGTATAGTGGAGATATGGCTTGTCCTTATTCCTATCAGTAAAAATTTTAATCATTCTCAGAAAATATCTGAGAATGATACTCAAATCAATTGTGCAGCTATAACAGGACTTCTCAAATATTTAAGTCATGGCAAAGAGTTCAAAATATTTAAAAGCATAATCTCAGTAAACACCTAATCCAAAAATAGCAGCCAATATATATGTAGGGAGAAAGATATGCTTTTAAAATAATTGTATTCTTCCTTTTAAAACTGAATATGTTAAATTTGATACATAGAAAAGCAAAAAAATAAAAAGTAATTAACAACATTGTACCCGCAAAAGAATTAGAAGTATATATTAAAAGAGACAGATATGGTCCAATTATTAAAAAGAAAAATGGTTTCTGGTTCTCCAACTTTTATCTAGCAGGAAGCAGTTTAAGAAAGCTATTCAGTTATTAACCTTTTTGCTCCAACCAGTTCTTTCCAAACTAGGCACGAATACCAACATTTCTCCCCGTGAGCTTCGAGTTGCTGCGGTGCAGTGATGGTTGTATGTCTCGTCCATGTTCAAAGTGGATGTCTCTACTGACGTCATCCAATCTCTGCATCACCATGGTATGTTGATATAGAGTAGAAGATAATGTTTCCTGATGTGCCATGAGATCGTGGTGAAAAGGAGTCACATCTGAGTCATATTTGACTTAAGGCAAATCAAGAACACTAGACTTTAACCTTAATGTTATATAATTAGATGAGAATTTTTGCATCTTAGGTGAAAATATGCAGGAGAAATATGAATATCTATGACAAAACATTTGTGATATGATAATTTTTTTTAATCTTCCTACTTACACCTCTGCAATGTGACTTTTCAGATTGAGGAAGAGATAAAAGCTATTTCTCAAACGTGGCTTGGTATTGTAGTTTGCTAGTAAGGTGTACTGAGCAAAACCCTAAGGAATGTTTGTACTTGAGGGTCACTCTTTCTGCATTTGGGAATGTGCAACTATTAGCATGCAAAAAAGCTCAAGTTGTCGCTCTGAGAGACAATTTCCATGCATGGAGCCCTGTCTCCCATAGCTGCTATCTTATCTGAGAAATGACCTTACCTCTGCAAGGAAGGATGGAGTATGCATCATGTATTATCTAATACCTTCCACTTGTGTGCAGCTTCCCCACAGAACAGCAGTGCTATTCTGTTCTTCTCTTGACATGACTCAGGCTAGGCAACATTCTCTGTTGCAAAGGCAGTCATAAAATAACATTGGCAACAATACTTAGAAGTATCCCACTTTCTCAAAGAAATAAAGCAAATCCCTAGCCTACTTTATGTATAAGGGTGATATTTTGACCCCTCCACACATTCATCCTTTGTCTTATTATGGCCTTGGATCAGAACTTGTAAGGAGAGGGGCTGGGAGATGGCTCAGTGGTTTACAGCACCTACTTGAAACAAGTTTGGCAAAGCACAGGGACCGCGGTTCGATCCTGCAGCACCACATGCCAGCCAGTCCCGCCCCCAGGTGGGCTGAGTTGGCCACACACACACACACACACACACACACTAAAATAAATTTTAAAAAAAGAACTTGTAAGGAGAAGTTTGGTATTTTCTAGTTGACCCCTCACTGATTCTAACAATGAAGCTGTAATTCCTTCTTCTACTCATGCCTTTAAGACATTTGCATTCTTCTCTTAAAAGACACTGGAAGACATTAGAGATTTATATATGTGCCACTTGTATATCTCAATAAGCAGTAAAATTCATTACTGTACAACGGCATGTCAAAAAAGGATTTATTCTATACAAATGACAGATCTTCTAGCTATCTCTTCAACAAAAAGCAAATCCCAAATTCTGATTCTGCAAACGCAAGTCTGTACATCACAATCTCTTATGTAACCATTCTGAGGAATCACTAAATTGTTCTTGTTTTGTTTTGTTTCCCTACCTAGCACAGTATTCCTATTCAATAATACCACTTCCCAGGGCTGGGGAGATGGCTCAGTGGTCTAAAACACCTACTTGGAACAAGCTTGGCAAAGTACAG
>NDGM011041514.1:0-15354 GCA_002564305.1 Octomys mimax | reverse complement strand
TCCTTCATTTTGAGTGTCGGGTATTTGTCCCAGCAACGAGAGAAGAGTAACTAAGACACCACGTCAACCTCAGCACTGAAGCAGGGATTTTCTGACACACATGCCTGCATGACCCATCTCTGCCCACACTCCCAGGTCTGTGGTCTTTTTCTGCATGATGGTAGAAAGGGCAATTGGAACTAGGGGACCCAAGATTAAGGGCCTTCTGGGTCATTCATTGGTTGTGAGCTATCAAGAAATCTTTTCTCCTTCCTGAGTGCCTTATGGGAAGAGGTTGGCTTTGGAAGACACAGATTCACCTCAGATCTTGTACATCATGACTACCACGATGTGCAGTTAACTATGGAAAAAAGCTTGACTGGTTGTTATCAGTTTTTTGTTTTAGGAGGAAAAGTTTGTTGAAGTGTGAGAATACCAGCCAGACAGCTGGGATAATAAGTTTTTGGGGTGCTCAGGCCCCCCCTTATGGCCAACTGTCCACTCTTCTCACACATCAGGAAAATTCTACCTATCAGGTGATTGGTTCATCTGGTGTGGATTCTGTCTCAGATGGTAGCTCTCAGAGGCATCTTTGATGCATTGTTTTGCTGGCCTGAGGTGTTCATTATGTCCATTTTTCCTGGACTTCACATACTTCTTGGGCAGAGACAAAAGCTGGTTTATCCATGTCTGCTCCAGTATCCAACACGCTGTAGGTGACCAATAATAAACTAAAAACTGTACAAAAATTTTCATACTTGTTTAGAGGACTTGGAAGAGACCCAAGAATAAAAAGTCTACTTTTGAAAGGAGAAGTTATAGATTGGGTAAGCGCTTGCCTGGTTAGCGCAAGACCTGAGTTCAATCCCTGGTTCCGCAAAAAAAAAAAAAAAAAACAAACTTATTTTGTGTTAGATCTTAATGCTCACTTAGTTCTTGAAAGAGTAGATGTATTTTCTGTTTTGCAGATGAGTAGCTATATTAAATCAATAGGCCAAGCTCATTACTTTGTACTGGTAAAATATACTGATCTCACATGTCAGTTTCTATGTTATGTTAAAGCAAGAGGAAGTTGTCCAAATTGGAAGGGGAACAAAAGATGGGAAGGAGTGAAGGGATGGAAAGGGGCTTAAAGGAAAAATAAAAGAATTAAAGAAATATGGAAGCAGAGTTTTTGTACCTGGGGAGTGGAAAAAGAGTTGGGGGGAGGAGAGGGGAAAGAGATTTGAAAAAAGAATTGAAGGGGCCGGGGAGATAGCTTAGCAGTCTAAGTGCCTGCCTGGCAAGTACAAGGACCTGGGTTCGATTTCCATACAGCATGCTGTGCCAGCCCTGGAACTCCAGGTGCGCCATGCCAGCCACCGAAACCAGGTGTAGTGGCGTATGCCTGTAATTCCAGTGGTGGGGAGGCTGAGACAGGAGGATCACTATGAGTCAGAACTGTGTAGCAGCAAGACCCTGTATCAAATAAATAAATTAATTAAAGATTAAGAAAAAAGAATTGAAATGTGATATGTAGATGCACAAATCTTCTATGATAAATATATTTAGTATGTACTGCAAAGATATACTAATAAATGCAATCTACATGTAATTCCAAAGATAAACTAAGCAGTTTATTATTATATTCATTTGTAGTTGAGTAAACTGAGCCACAGGGATGTTAATTCTTTGTCTAAGGTCCTTTAAATGGAAGGATCACTTTCTGATCTCTACTCTTATAGTGCCAAATTTGACTTGAAATTGGAACACAAAGCCTGATGGGTTAACTTTCATTGGAGAATCTATCTGAGGACACATCTTTAAGACAATAGGCAGTAAGAATAACAGCATCCTCCATCGCATAATGTAGAAAGAGATGTACGCAGTGATGGTAGTTTTTACAGACTCATGATTAAGGCGCCTCCCCGGCTCCTAGCCTTGTTCTTCAAGGAGTGATAAACACTCCTCACTGCACATGAGGACCACTTTCACAGGACTCAGCACCTGAGCAGCTCTCACGACAAAGGAGAACCTCTGGCATCTGAACACAAGCATCCCAACAGCTAGCTGGGGAGGATTCTGTATGCTGGCGTGCTCCTGAAACACAACGTGTGGCAGGCTAGCTTGTGACAAAGGGCAAACTCATGATGCTTTGGTGCTTGGCGGGGAGAATTCCATGACTCTTAGACTTTCTTTCTCAAACACAATTGATTCTGGATACATTATGGATAGAACCGAGGCAGTAGAGAATCCCATGTGACGCTTGCTGATGGAGACTTCAGAGATGGCTGTCCTTCATGTCTGATTGAAGGGCTGAGGGTACAGTTGGTCCCCATCTTTGTATTTCCCAGAGTCCTTTCTGATTTTTGTTCCCAGGAGATGGCCTCACAGGGAGGAAGTATGACTGAAGACAGCATCTTCAGAGAAGGGCATGTATAACGACAACTGCTTAGTCCCAAGCATGCGATGAGGGACTCACTTCATTCATTTCATTTGCAGAATGTTTTAGACTCTTCAGACCTTGTCATGTCTTCTATTCATTCAAACTTAACAACATTCTCTCTACTTCCCTGCAGATGCATCTCTGTGACGGGACCGTTGGTGATTTCCCATTCTCCCTGCCTCCTGGCCAAGTGCCCCGTGCTCTGTCCATTTGGAGTCCTGCTCTGATCCGTTTGTCCTGCCAGCCCCTCGCTGCTCGTACTGACGGCTCTTTCTCTTTGCAGTCCTCCTTCCCTTTGTGTTCACCAACTAAGTCCCGCCATCTTTCTGCATCTTGTAGCGTGTTTCCTTCCCGGTCAGCTTTTCCCTGCCATTCTTGGCGGCGCAGCCCACTCCTCCCGCAGCCTCCCTCTGGCAGCTGCCCGCATTGGTCTGTGAGGTGCTCTCCACCAAACTGTGCACCCCGGAGGCCGAGAGGACTTTTCAGTTCAGTGCTCTCATGCGGAGGGCAGTGTCAGGACCAAAACATGTGCTTAATCAGTATCTTGTAGAGTTAGTGGGATCTGAGTTTTTGGAAGAGCAGGACAGAAAATAATGTATTGAGTCCTAAGGCAGGGGCTGGCTTCGTGCAAGTGATGCTTTAGATGGGTTGGCTCCATCTGCACACTGTGTGTCTTTCCTGGGTGGGAAGTGGGTGCTGAGGAAACAGAGCTGGGAGTAGAAGCATAATTTCAAATGGTTCCTATTTTCCATTTACACTGTGCACCGTGTTCCACAGATGTGTACTCAATCCCAGCCCAAGGAAAACAAGACAAGGTGAAAACCACTGCATAAAGAGGAGGCTCAGTATGAGTAGTAATAACATTCACCTTATTTATTTATTTATTTATTTATACATACTGGGAATCAAACTCAAAACCTTGTGCTTGCCAGGCAGGTGCTTACACCATTGAGCTGTCTCCTCAGCCCAGCATTTGCCTTTTGAGGCAGACTTACATTTGATTCCTGTCACCTTTTAGCTGTGTGAACTTGGGGAAATTTCTTAGCCCATCTAAGCTTTGGCTTCTCTATTTTATTATAAATGTAATTAGCCAATCTGTTTAGACTTCACTTTAGAGAGAAGAAAGGCATCCTCTGTGAGGCAGAAGCTGGGGGGCACTCACTTCTGAGCCTTCATGTCCTCTTGCTGGTCACAAACAATGCCACCATCAGACAAGGCCACTCTGTAACTCTGACTGAGCAAGACAAGAGCAAGGTCACTTCTTAATCACATCCAAATACAGATAAAGCAGAGCATGAGGTAAACTTTCACACTGGCAGGGTTTCGTACTGGGAGTGACTGCTGCTTACCAATTATAACATTCCTCTCCTTCTGCTCTTTCACTTTCTGGAAAAGGATGATGAAGTTGATTAATTATAGAAATATGTCCTGAAATCATCCAACTCAGCTGAGCTCCCCCTTCTTGGGCTCTGTCTCACATCTTGAACACAAGCTCAACTCTCTCTCTCTCTCTCTCTCTCTCTCTCTCACCCCCTCTTTCTGTCTGTCCCTCCGCTTCTCTCTTTTTTCCCCCTCCTCTCCCCCTTCAGTTCCTCTGTTTCCTTTTTCTCCTTGTGCTCTTCCTTCTCTTCCTCCTTCTCCTCTCTCTCTTATATTTGGGATTTATGCCAGGGCCTCTGCATTGAGCCCTTTATTCTTAATTTTGAGGCAAAATTTTCCTCAACTTCCCAGAGCACTTGGGATTGCAGGCACAAGTCACCATGCCTGGCTCTGTTACAAACTCTTTCCACTTACTGAGATGTCCCTCAGATTCTCATGGTGTGTCTTCTGCCTTCTTGCACTGAGTCAACCAATCCACTCCTCTTTAGCTACAAGTACATTTCTGGCAGTTGACTACAAGGCATTAAGGCGTCGTTGTAAAGATGAAGTCAGGGAAGACAACGCAAAGTGCTTAGAACACTGCTGGACATGGGGTAGTCACTCTACGTGCTGGATCACCACATCATCATAAGTATTGCAGTCATCCATTCTTTCTCTCTTCTGCTTCTCTACTTGGAATCCACTAGGATCAGATACTAGCAAAGTTGGGATTTTGTCATGACTTCTTGAGTCTTATCCCTGCAACCTTTCAATTGTATCATGGAAAAGAATTCTTTCTGCACAAACAGAAGAAAGCATATTAGTCCCCATTTTCTAGAGGCAAGCTCATATGAGATAGGTATATGACAGGAGATTCATTCTAAGAAGTGGCTTATGTTATTGCAGAGATCAAAAAGTCCACAATAAGCCATCTGTAGGATACAGAACATGAAGAATCAGAGTCAGTATTTCAGTTGAAATTCAAAAGTATGAGATAGAGCTGGGGAGCTAGCTCATGGTCTAAGCACCTGCCTGGCAAGTGCAAGGACCTGGGTTCAATCTCTCATGCTACATTCTGTTCCTGCCTCCTAGAACCCTGGACACGCCTTGCTGTCCCCAAAGCTGGGCATGGTGACACACATGAGCAATCCCAGTGCTGGGGAGGCTGAGACAGGGGGATCACTGTGAGTCTGAGGTGCATAGCAAGACTCTGTACTAAATAAACAAATAAATGCATAGATTTATTTTTTAAAAAAAGTCTGAGATCAAGGGGAGTTAATGACATAACACTGAAAGCTGACCAGTAATAAACTGAAAAATTTGAAGGCAGATAAACCGGTGATACTCCAGAGTCTGAAGTCCTGGAAACCATAAGCCAGGATTCTAGTGTCTAAGGGCAGGAGAAGACAGAAGCTCAGTACTGTGAAAGAGGGAGGGAGGGAGGGAAAGATGGATGGAGGTGGGGAGAGAGAGGGAGGGGGAGAGAGAGAGAGTGAGAGGGAAAGAGAGAGAAAGAGCAGTTATCATTTCCCCAGCATTTTGTTTTCTGGATCTTCAGTGGGTTGGGTGATGCCCTTCCACACTGGGGAGGACAGATCTTTACCCAACTACTGATGTAACTGCTCATCTCTTCCTGAAACTTTGCCCCAGACAAATCAGAAATAAGGGTTTAGCAGCTAACTGGGCATTGCTTAGTCCAATCAAGTTGACACATAAAATTAACCATCACAGTATCTCTGGAAACCCTGGATGAGTAGTTGTGGGTTTTGTTTTTTAGTTAGTCATTGTTAATTTTTCTGGAAGTCTTCTGGGCAGACTGGAAGCACATTTTGGAAGCATGATAATCTGTTGTAAGTCTCTGTAGTTGAAGCAATTTGAACAAACTCAAAGTCCCAGAACAAGTGAACACAGCTTCTTAAAGAGTTAGAAATGCACTCAGTGTTGGGATGATCCTTGTTTTACCTTTGAGGAATGGTCAGGTGACCCTCAGGGGACAGGCTGCTACCTGCACAGGAACTGCCCAGGCCAGGCGACTCCACAGGAAGCTGAGGGGGGACATGCCAGAGAATCCTCTTTTAGATTTGTTTGGCTGCTAAAGAAATGGTTTTAGCATGTTAGTTCTTGCTCTTTTCTCTCACTCCCCTTTTGGGCATAGAAATGAGAAAGCCATTATTGTTTGTGCTCAAGAATAATGAGGGGCTTTTCGCATGCAGCTAAGAGCTCTTAAGTGCTGCGAAAAGGAGGGATACTAAATGTACACTCCTTATAATTGTAGCGAAGTAGGTTGTATGGAGAAAAAAAATGGAAGGAAAGTTCCGAAACATTGATAGTAGTTGCTTCTGGGTGGCAGGGTGGCGGGTGACCGTCATCTGCTTTTTTGCTTTCTAAATATCTTAAAATATGAAAATTATTGACTTTTTGATGGAAAATGATGATGAAAAATGTTCTCCTTTTTGGCATGGGTGGGGTAAATCTAAGGATCAGGGTGACTTGCAGGCTGGAGATGGTGGCGCTGAAGATTCACGTTGGGACCAGAGGCGCTGGCTGACGGGGCAGTGTAGGGAGGGTTCTTGTTGCTGTGCAGTGAGCACAGGGAAGGCACAAAGCTGCTGCTGGATTCTGTTGTCTTTAGAGTACAATAATCATTCCAGTGAGATTAATAGTGGGAGGGAACTGCAGGCCAAAGTGATTTCAGGCAGTGGCCCACGGCGGTGTTGCCTGGACCCGTGGAGGGATCACTGGCTGCCAACCTCAGGGCGGTGCAACAACTTTGGCTTCGGTGCACTGTGGGTCTCAGTCTATTTCCTGATCCTATAACAAAAGACTTAAAGCAAGGTATGTAAAAGAAACATTTCTGGGGCTTAAGGGCGCAGTGCTGGCTTCCACCCAGCTCCCGTGAAGACCTCACGGAGAGCTGCATCACAGTGTCGGGAGAGTGTGCATAACAGCAGAAGGGAGCACAGAAAGACACGAAACCAGAGGGTGGAGAGAGCGGGAAGTGTGCTTGTATAACAAGCCAGTCTTATGGAAACTCACTGGGGGACAGGGCGTATTTGATGGAAGTGTGGCAGGGAGCAAACCAAAGCAGTGAAAAATAAATAAATAAAATAAAATGAAAAGAAAAGAAAAGAAAAAAAAAAACAAACCTCACTGGAGCCTCAAGAGAGCTACTATGCTAATCCCTCCTGAGGTCAGTGCCACAGCGACCTCACCATCTCCCCCTAAGCCCCTCTTAAATGTCCCATCACTTCTCACATAACCACATTGGAAGCAAGCCCCCAGTATGTAAAGCCCTGGAGAAGGACCATATCCAGCCACTGTACTATGTATGTAGAGCTGGGATGGGTGACAGATAAAGCTGCTGGGAAAATTTGGCCCGAGAAGGCCACGGGTGACTTGTGTGGGAGTGCAGACTGAGCTCAGACTCCCTGCCTGTGCAACTCTACTGTAGGTGCCACATTACTGCGGTGGGGTGGGGCAGGACACGAGGCACAGCATGCGGACAGCGCATCTGGAGCACTGCATTGACTTGTTTTTCTTTTTTTGTGAGTGAGAAAGGGAACTCAAATAATTTAATTACTAAATAATTTCATATCATTATTTTTGTATTAGCCAAACACAGATACAGTAGGAACTGAAATCTGCATGAATTATTAAAAGATAAAACACTGGAGTACAAAGACATTTTGTGCCTGCTGCAGGGTACTTCACGGCACATCTTTGAGCCCACAGGGATTTACTCTCCTTGGCCAATTTGACACATTTTTTTTTCATTAGAAGCAATTTATAGCACAGAATGGAACACTGGGACTGTGGATTGGAAATGGATCTCCCAGTACTTTGTCTTCTTAAAAGAGTTGTGGAAAGGAAAGGCCGGGGAAGTAACCTGTGGCAAGTTTTTAAGAGGAATTAGTGTGCATTTAAAATTCCAAGAGAATAATTTTTGAGCAAGTGAATGGTCTTTTTCTCATTCTAAAGGGATGAAAAATGGATATTCCTCATGGGCTGCACAGGTGCAGGAGTAGCAGAGTCACTACATCATCCAAGCTTCATGTCGGCTGATCACTCACCCATCTGAGGCATTAATTAATTAATTAATTAATTCACTGACTCATTCATTCATTCATTCACTGACTCATTCATTCATTCATTCATTCATTCATTCACTGAAGACTTACTGAGTCCCTATCCACTGGGCACCATAACAGTAGAGGAGGACAATTTCCTGCAGAGATCCTAGGACTAAGAGATTGGGGCTTGAGAGCCTCCAAATTCTGCAGAGGTGAAGCCAGGACCTGGGCTATGCTTGTGATTGCTGGGAAGTGTACATAAGCTTCTATGTTATGGAATGGGTTCTTGTTCTGCTCAGCTCATCACTGGTTGGCCTTGAGCAAACCATGTGACTTTTGTTGAAGGATCTGTTGTTTTATTTCATGTTGTTGCAACAGAGTACCACAGGCTGCATAATTCATAAAGGAAGTTAATATTTCTCACTGTTATGGTGGCTGGGAAGTCCAGTCTCAAGGTGCTGGCAAACGGTTTCTCCTCTGTGTGTCATAATATGGTAGATGGGAAGGAAAGAAGAGATGGAATTGGCAGTATCAGCCCCTCTTATGAGTGGCTTCAATCCACTTCCGAGAACTCATGACCTCATGCCTCCCATTAGACCCTGTTTCAGTTCTTCTTCTCTCATGGCTGGGACAAGCACCCAGCACCCAAAATGAAGGAAGGAAAGGTTTATTTAGTGCACAGTTACTGGAGGTTTCAGTCCATACTCAGCTGGCTCCAAGGCAGAGTGGCACATGAAAGAGGGCAGCAGTTCACAGTGGCAGAAGGCAGCAAAACAGCAAGAACAGAAGGGAAGAGTAACAGCAACAATGCCAACAGATACAAATCTCCCTTAAGTTGCATTCGGGCTATCCTCCCCAGGCTGGGTTTAGTACTCACACCCATAATCTCAGCAGCACTCACACCCATAATCCCAGTAGATCATGAGTTAGTCACACACTCTAGAAGTCTATCCATGACTTACATGGGGCTTTGGGGGGACAACTAGAAAGAAACCATAACAAACCCCCACATCCCAGCCTATTGCACTGAGGAGGATTATGTTTCCAACAAGTGCCTGTGCACCTTTCTCCTATCTGTGACATGTGAGCCCCACTATCTCTCCAAGCTCAGTCTTGTTTGGCATGGCTGTGGGATTTGCTAATATACAAGGAAGAACTTTGTCATCTGCAATGTGTTCTCCTGGGTTAAATGAGTAATATAAATACTAAAAACAGTAGCCTCTCAGAGCTTTTACTGTAGCCCTTATACCATCATAACCAGGTTTTTCTCAGCTGCGAAGCTAATAAAGGAAAGGTGAAGATGTGCTTTAAGAAAGGAATCAGAAGCAGATCTGGAGGATCGCTAGACAAGAGTGCTACACAGAGGTACAGCTCTCAGCCCTCACAAAGCAGGTTTAAGGGGTGCAGGGTAAAATTCGGCATGTAACACTTCCGGGTGATGTGTGCTCCTGGGCACTGCTTTGTGCTCTGCCTTTGTGCCCTGCAGTGCCCAAAAGGTGGGATTTTGGCTGGTAGTTTGAGGGCACAATCATTTCAAGTCTAAAATAAATTTTAGCAGTTCAGAGATTCCCCTTTGCCCCCGAGATAGTGTCCTCACTGATCACTGAGAACCCTGGGGCCGTGGTGCGTCTTGATGAGGAAAAAGTAGATGGGACACCCCAAGGATGAGGGGGCTGAGGGTGCTGCTCCTGGTTCTGGGGCTATGACTTTCCTCTGTTCCTGGATCCATACCTTCTGAAGTCTGTACCTACAGTGGCTTACTCAGTTCTCCTGAAGACCCAAGGAGGTGATATTGCTTTTATCACCATCTAACATTTGAGGAAAGGGAGACACAGACAAGTGAAGTAACCTACCCCAAGCCACATGGGTCATTAGTGCACATGAACCTGGGATTTTAGTGCAGGGCCTGGTCTCAAAACCATAGTGTTCTAGTGTCTCTCAAGGTGTTTTATTTTAGTCTCTTGATTTTTGAGGATTGTTACTTTTCCTCATACATTTACTAGGTTTTTTGAGGGGTCTCT
Source organism: Octomys mimax (assembly GCA_002564305.1). NCBI lineage: Eukaryota > Metazoa > Chordata > Mammalia > Rodentia > Octodontidae > Octomys > Octomys mimax. The sequence continues at coordinate 5,500 of NDGM011041514.1, read as the reverse complement.
ACACTGGTAAGAGATTAACCAAACATTCTATCTATCTATCTATCTATCTATCTATCTATCTATCTATCTATATCTTCTATCCATCCATTCATCTAATCACTTACCTAGAATATATAGAGCAGGCATGCTCCTGTCATATTAAAAGCTACATCTTTGGAGTCAGAGACCCCTAGATTTATACCCCAGCTCCATATGTGACCAATCTAGATGAACCACAGTTTCTTAATAAAGGAAATGAGGATTTATAATACTTCAACTTTATTTTTATTAGTGACAAAATTAAAAATAGAATTATATGTATATATTGTATAACATGTTTTGATCTATGCGATTTGTATTTTTATTTCAGGAATGTTGTAGAATTAGAAACTAATAGTCATAATATTTCTAGCATAGAATACTTAATGAACGTTAACAAGCACAGAGACGATTATACAGCTTATTCTCTAGTCTCACTGCTTCCGACCTGCCCTGTACCCGCCTATCACAGCACGATGAGCACGACCACCTACCGTGCTTGCTGCTGCTTGCGTTGCCCACGCAGCTCCCATGACAGTGAACTTGAGGTGAGAACACAAAAGCCCTTGGAGCACTGTTGCTTCTGGAGAATGCATCTTACACCACCCATTAGTCAGGCTATGCCACGTCATGACGCAGTAACCAACAACTCCCAATCTCAGTGTTTGAATTCACCATAACACACTTTTATTGTTCTTTGAATCTACTGATGTAATACAGTAGACGGAAGGCTCCGCTCTCTATGGTCTTCGGTGGATCCAGGCTAATGGAGTCTGTGCTGTTGCATAGCTGCACATTGGAGGCACGCGGGCTTCTTGGTGGGACCCTGGAGCGTCCTGCATCAGGAGCTGTGCTTCAGACTGGAAGCGCCACACACCACTTCAGCTCATAGCCCGCAGGCCCTGCTTCACTGCAAAGAGCAGAAAAAAAATCTTCCTTTATGCTTTCAAGGAGAAGGAAATGGATTTCAGAGCTGACACAAGAAGATCTTTCTTGTGTGAATTTGTTTCTGTTCAGTAAGCTATTTCTTTTAACTCAGACCCTGGGCAGGGAGGGATGCCTTTCTTCTGACAGCTAATAAGCCTCAGCTTTCTCACTGTGTACAGGCAGGGAATCCTAGGTAGACTTATGATACAGAGAGCCCAGCTCAACTCAGAGAACATTGCCTTGGTTGGGGAATTCTCTGGATTCAAAAGGTGAGTGTCAAGCCCAGGAAGTGGCCTGCCCAGTTTCCTTATAGGATAAGCCAGAGCCAGGCTTTTCTGGACTCTTTCAATATGACAGTATTGAATAGTTGGAAATTAAGGCTTTAGAGAGCAGAAAACAGAAAATTCCTGGCTTGTCTCATGGATCTACGCCAGGGATCAATATTGTCTCTGATGAGGCTGGAGACATGAACAGTGGCAGGACTATTGATTCAAGAGAAAAGACTGTACTAAAGCTTGACATTCTTTGATAACTCATTATAACTATATTTCTCTTGGTAATTTTGATGCTTTTGGGGTATGGGCTTTCATAGGTGCTGTTCTTCTTCAGGGTCCAAAGCCCATGGAAGGAAGTAGTGGGTTAAGATTCCTGCGATACCAGCTCATTGTGTTTGGACTGAACCCTGTTTCAGTCTCATTTTCCTTCTCAGGAAAATGAGGGTAATGATAACCCTAGCCTTGCAGGGCTGACTTGAGCATCAGAGGAAGTATTTGTGGAGGGGCCCAGTGCTTCACACATCATGGCTGAATAAATAACAAGGATAGTTTTGTTTTCTACGTGCACTGGTTAGATGGACCTCAGTTTTTCGTCATGTGTGCCCTGGTTACTTGTGCTTGAATGCCAGGATTTAGGTTACAAAATGAGGTCCTTCCTCCTTAAATCCTCCTTACCCAGGCTTCTTTCAGGTGAGTGACAGCCAGCCAGTGTCCCATACTAGCTCTCATCTAGTAGTTTTCCTTTTGTGTCCAAAAGGAAGCTAATAATTTTTTCTTGCCCCTGATGTCACATTGCCCCAAGCCAGCTGGCTTCTACTTCCACCACCTGCTAGAGGTTGGACAGCCCTTTTTTTGCGGGTAGGGAAAGATATGCTGGAAATGACAATCACTGCAGTCAGCCTGGAAGTGGAAAACCAGAAAGGAGGCAGAAAAGGTGGCTGCTATAAGTCTCCATCAGTCAGTTTTTGCATTCTGGAGCACATTTCATAAATTAAAAAACAGATTCCTGTTGGAAAAGTCACTGCAAAGCAGCACAGGGCTGGCTCCTGAGGCCCTGGAAGAACGAGATAACAGGGTGTCTCTCCAAAGACTCTTCCCACATGCACACAGCACAACTTTCTCCAGCTAATTAGAAGAGCAACTCCACTGTCAGCATTTTCCCATCTCTTCCCAAGCCTGTGCCAGACAACTTCTTGACAGAGGCACATTTTCCAGTCTTTATGGTAAATGTGGGGTAATTCATGGGCCTCAGGATTAGAAGATGGTGTGGCGATAGGTCCTTGGCAAGCCCCTTGGCCAGATGCTCACCTCTGCCCACAGACTGTCCCTTGTGGTGTGTAAATGCCACACTACCGTAATGATGCGCATCTTTCCAATGATCTATCTGTTCAAGAGCAACACATTGAGTCATAACAAAAATAAATAGCCAACATCTAAAAAAATATTTACTCGTATGTCAGATGCCATGGTAAGTGTTTTACACCAATTTCCTCCTTTTATGAGAATAACGCTTGAGGAATTAACATCACTGTTCTATTATGCAGAGGTGGTTTTGGAATTTGGAGTTATTAGGACCAGTACTTTGCTGTGACTAGGACAGAACCCTGTCTTCAAGGAGCTGGCAGCCAAGTGACACAGTGCACTAGGCATAGGGGAAAATCAGACTGAATCATGGATGCAGGAAAAAGGTAACTGAGCGAGTGTTGAGATGTCAAGGCTGGAGGGGTTGATAGTTGGATTGAAACTAGAGAAATTACCCAAGTAAAATTCCTCTTTCACTCACCTTTTTGGATGTGTCTTCAGCCAGCTCTTCTGTCTTTCCTCAAAGGTTTGCTTGTTCCATGGTAGAAAGTTAGAGATTAGAGGTTATAAAACAAGGGTGTGTGATAACATAAGGAGCTCAGTTCCAGTGCAGGGCAGAAAAATGCCTAGTATTTGATTACAGCTAGGAGAAAAGACCAGGGAGAAAGGCTAGGATTTTGCTGGAGTTATGAATAGGTCACCTGGCTTGGTATGGTCATGGTAGGAAGGAGGAGAGTTAGGAACAGTAAGGCTGTAGAGAGTCTTGAAAATTCTTACAAAGGTAGTGAAAGAGTTGGACTTTATTCTTCAGGTAGTAGGAGTCCACTTAAGAGTTTTCATGATGATAGCAATATCAGCTGTACATTACAGAAACATGACTCTGGTACAGTAAAGAGAACAGATTACACTAGTGGAGGCTGAGAGTAAAGAGAAAGAATTAGGAGAAAATCTATGATACTGGTAGATGAAAGATATGGTGAAAATCCAGACTAGGCCAGGCACAGGAGAGATGGTGAGAAATGCGAGATCTTTGGAAGCACTAGGCGACAGAGCACCAAGGGTCCAGGAAGGACTGGTTCAGGAGGGCAGTGGGCAGGAGAAAAGGGTTGTCTAGGTGTCTGGATGAGGTTTCTGGCTAAGCAGTGGTGGAGTCTGTAAGATAAGAAATAAAACTTAGGAACATTTTATGTAAGCAAACATGGTGGGCCCTGATCATGAGTACAACTTTATTTTTATTTTTATAACATTTTTGTGGGTGCCCTTGGGAAGTGACTCCTTGTGGTTCATGTCACCGTGCTCAGCCACCCACACACTCGTAAGCCGCTACAGTGATGGTACGAGAGTGCTGACTCCTGCTCTGCGGGAAGCAGCCTTGGCTTTCCTTGAATGCAAAGGTCGTGAAGGGAGGGAGGTTCCCACCCTGATTTCAAAGGGAGGCATCTAGGCCAGGAAAGGAACCTCTGAGAAAGAAGTATGTGAAGATATGGGATGAAGCCAAATTTACAGTGGAGACCCAAGAAAGTCAAAGACGTCAGCCATGTGAAATGTCTGCTGAGGAAGGATACAGGCCAGAGTGGAGCCAGCCCAAGAGAGAGGCTCTGCAGGCCCCAAGTGGCAAGGGCCAGCCACTGAGACCTTCTGTAATACACATCTCACAGCCATGAGCCCTGGATGCCAGACGTAGGGCTACAGCACTTAAGGTTTGCCTTGCTGAATTTTGGTCTTGGTTTGGTCTGGTTATTGTCTATTTCCCAATTCTTCTCCTTGGAATGGGCACCCTTTCACTGTGTCATTGTACCTTAGTTTTGATGTTTTTCCCCTTAGTTTTGATTTTTACAAAGGTTCACAGCTAAGAGTGCCTTGAGTTTCAAAAGAGATTTTGACTTGAATGTTTGAAAAATGCTGGAACTACTGAGACTCTGAGCAAGGGACTGTTGTGTTTCACATTGGATATGGGATCGTTGTATCATGTGAAGTGGAACATGAGCTTGTTCTTGTCTTTACCCTGAGATTAAGTGTAGCTTAAGGAGATCTGTTTGGGTGTGGCAACATGAGGAGGGATGTGGTGGTTAAGGTTGTCTGTCACATTGACTGGCTTTTGCCTCCGCCATGAAGATCAGTGGAGCACAATCACGAGTGTGTCTGGGTGGCTCATGGAAGTGTAGTTTTGAGGTCTATGTCTGATCTCTTGCACATTTCTCTCTGGCCCTATTTCCAGCTCTGCTTACTGGTGCCATGAACTTCTGCTTGGGAACAAGGCAATTATGTACTGAACTCTCAGAAACCATGGGTCAAATTTGTTAGGTACGAACCCATGCAATTGACCAGAGCAGGCATTCTGAATAGATTTATTGGGACCACAAGCAGACTGGCTGTCTATAGACCAAGACAGCAGTGAACAAGGCAAAGCACAGGGATTTTAAGGAGTGGGGAGGGAGTTGTGGGCTGGAACAATGGGTGGAGAGCTAATCTTGGCAGCGGGGACATGTTAACTAGAAAAGTAACTCCACTGTCAGCATTTTCCCATATTATCATAGATTTGCTCCTAATTTGCTATCCATGACTCTCAGCCTCCACTAGTGTAATCTGTTCTCTTTACTGTACCAGAGTCATGTTTCTTTAATGCACAGCTGGTGTCTCTGTCATGATGAGGTGGAGCTAATCTGTGGGGACCTTCAATGTTAACAAAGGAGAATTTCATTATTACTTGCCCAAGTCAGAGTCAGGTGGACCTGTTCTGTGGTTTTGGGTTTGGCTCTGTGTGGAGTCAAGGGGGAGAGAGTTTAGAGGCAGGGTGTCTGGGAAACCAAGAGGGAGAGTGTTTGGGGCAAGGTGCCTGGGAAACTGTGAGCACTGACCTATCAAAATTAAACCTCTCGCTCCCCGACCCCGCCCGCCGAGTAGGATTTTTGTCTGAGTTCCGGGTACCCCAGACCCACCCCCACCCCAGCTCTGGTGAGTGTGCAGAGAGCTTCCTG
>NDGM011041434.1:0-11262 GCA_002564305.1 Octomys mimax | reverse complement strand
ACTCATAGTGATCCTCCTGCTTTCAGCCTCCCAAGTGCTGGGATTACAGGCATGTGCCACCACGTCCAGTCTCAATAGCAATCTCAGTGCACCCTGGGGCAGGGCCATTATGGCACAAAGCATACTTTAGAATATTAAAAATTTTATTTCTCTTTCCTCCTGTATATTGTTTGACTTAATGCAGGAAAACATCATTGGCTAAATCTCCAATTCTCCAAAATGCTGCTGTACAAAGGCAGTTTGGCTTATTTTCTGAACTTGACTGGTGAAGGCTGGCTTCTTCGTGTTTGTCTTCTTTTGGTTTGTAGTTGTCCCATTTTGTTGTCCATTCAAATTTATCTGATTTGGAAAAGGGTACCTTAATGCCTTGTTGGGAAGATACTTACCCTGATTCTTAGCCCATAAGGTTTGATGGCTGATGCCAACATGGACTGGTACTCATGGACTGCTTAAAGAATCAATAAACTTAAACATAGGGATTCTTAATTCATAATCCCTGGATCTAGCCTATCCCTGGAAGAACTTGTGGTATGATATTATAAATTCAATTTCCCACTAACATAATTCTTACTTAAGAGTGCAGCCATTTTCTCCTTACAGGCAAATTCTATTTTGTGTGGTCACTGTACTACTAGAGTCATGGCATTTTTCATAAATAGTAGCAGTCTCATCCTTGCCTACCACTTTGATTTTCTGAGCTCTCCTTTGGATAAGAAACTATTGATTTCCAAGGTCATAAAGGATAACGCTTAGAAAGAATACCAAGAAATTTTCAGTTAAGGCACGGGTAGTAGCAAGTGGACAGAATATAGAAACAAGCTCTTCTCTACTCTAGGTTATAGTTTAGATTTAAAATGTCTCCCCAGAGCCTCATGTATTCAGAGATGAACGTTTGGAAGTTGAGTGGCTTAACCCATCCTTGGCTTTATGTCTGAATGTGCTGAGGGTGTGACCTGAACATGTACTATTATCTCTGGCTCTTCCTTCCTGTCTCTGCTTCTTGGCTGTTACCAGGTGAGTAATTTCCCTTTGCCAGGCTCTTCCACCAGGCTCTGATCTATCTGCTTTGGAGCCAGCTGGCTATGGGCTGAATCCCCTGAACTATGAGATTTCTCCTCCTTCAAGTTCTGGGTGTCAGGCACTGTACTGTGTCACAGAAACAGGAGAGCTGACTGACACATTGGGTAAGGGCAGGGAACTTTTCCTAGGGGACAATGGAGAAGAAAGTATATTTAACTTATAAAGCCCCATAATAGTACTGTGGTATAAAGAAGGAACTATGTTATTGTCATTTTATGTACTGTAATCGCTGAAGGAAAAAATGATTATTGATTCCAAACAAATATCCCTTTAGACCTCTTAACTCATTCTTAGCAGAGGTAGCATGCTCTGGGGTCAAATTGCCTAGTTCCAAATCTACTGTGGCCATTTATGAACTGTGTGATCAGGGGAAAATATTTATTTTTTATTTTAATTTCATCATCTATAAAGTATAGATTATAGATAGAGGAACTCTTATGCATGCTTAAAACACTATCGAGCACATTGTAAATGCTATTTTTCATCTTTTCAGTTAGCATTGGGTCATCTTGTTAATATTTGCTTTGTGTGTGTGTGCGTGTGCGTGTGCGTGTGCGTGTGTGTGTGTGTGTGTGTGTGTGTATTACTAGGGATTGAATTTAGGTTCTTCATACTAAGCAAAAATCCACATTTATTTTTATCTTGAGACAGTGTCTCAAGCCCAGGATGGGCTTGAACACCAGATTCTCCCGTCTCAGCCTCCTATATTACTGGATTGCAAGTATGCACTGCCACAACTAGAAAGTATTTTCTTTAAGGACCGGTGAGATAGCTCAGCAGACTAAGTGCAAGCTGAGTCAAGTGCAGAGACCAGGGTTCAATCTCTGGCACCCCATGTTGTGCTGGTCTCTCCCGAGGGCACGCTGAGTCCACTACAGAGCCTGGGAGTGGGGGCACACACCTACAATCCCAGCTCTGGGGAGGCTGAAATAGAAGGATTACTATGCGATCAAGCTGCATAGAGAGACCCTGTACCAAATACATTAAAAAAAGAAAGAAAGAAAAGAAAAGATGGGCTAAGGCGATAGCTCAATAGAATAAATGCTTGCCTGGTGAGCTCAAGGGCCTGAGTTCAATCCCAGGTTCTGCCAAAAAAAAAAAGGTAAAAAAAAGTATTTGCTTTAAATGGGGTATGACAAAAAATATAAATGTTTAAATTTGAAAAATATTGTAAGAAAAGACACATTGCCATGAGTGCCCCTCAATCCTCCTTTCACTCCAGGCATGCTTCTGTCATCTCTGTACTTTCTGCAAGAGTTTTTTTTTTTCAGAACCAGCGATTGAACTCAGGCCCTTGTGCTTGCCAGGCAAGTGCTTATTCTGCTGAGCCATCTCCTTGGCCCTCTGCAGCAGTTCTGAAAGACTTCTTTTGTTAGTGTCTTAGTTGCACTGTCATGGTTGCCTCCATGTCCTGAATGAATCAAAATATTTACCTTTCACGGTCATTTCAACTTTGGGACAAAGCCAGAAGTTTCGTGGTGTCAGGACTGGTGGATTGGGGCACACTGTGATGTTTTTATCTGACAGCAGATGTGATACCAGAAGTGATGTGTTTCATGGAGAGCTGTCATGTTGGTGGAGAAATACTCTACCCATTTCTCAGACCATTTTTAACACAGATTGCTTATTAAATGTCCTAATAAGTGTTATGACATTCAGCTCCCTGGGTGAGAACTCAGCTCGCACAGTTCCACCTAGGACAGAAAGCAACCACATCACCTTGATGCTGGGTCTTAGACAATGTGCTTTTTTTTTCATGAGGAGAACTGGGTGATTTCCACTGAAGACTTCGAATCTTGGTCCCAGGATCATGACTATAAATCCAAGTTTCATCTCCAAACATGACATTTCTTAAAAAGCTGGAATCTTAAGTGATACCTCACAGAACTTCAGTAAAATTGACGAAAGTTCACATTAATGCATTGTTTGTGATCCATGATGTACAGTGTACTTTAATACATCTTCTCTCAGGGCCAGCCAGATAGCTCAGCAGATTAGAGCACTTGCTTAGGTAGACACAAGGGCCAGGGCTTCATCCCTAGCTTGCCATTCCGGGCCTGTCCCCAGGATGTGCTGAGATGAGACTGAGTGTGGTAGTGTGTGTCTGTAATCCCAGTGCTTGAGAGACTGAATACAGAAGAATCACTACAGGTCTGATCTGTGTGGTGAGACCCTGTAGACCCTGTACTAAATACATTTTAAAAAACCAAAACACCTTCTCTCCACCATAGCTTGCAACCTATGAAACAAAGTGAAACTTGGCACCCACCACTTCCATAAAGAATATCCTGGCCTTTCTATTGGATGGCACGCAGCAGCAGCATTCACCATGCTGTTTAATCATACTTGTATGTCGATAAATGTTCTGCTCGCTTCATAACTCTCAGATTTCTGTTCACATCCCACCAACTTCAGGTCCTTTTCTTAACTACTGTGGTTCTGACATCAGTAGCTCCATTCAGGGTGAAACTCACCATTTTGGGATCCAAGAGGTGACTTTCCCAGATTTTAGTGAAGTCTAGAAGCCAGCAGAGTGAAACATGACCAGTCCTCACCACTAATAGCTGCATGATTTGGGGGAACGTCTGTGCTTCTCTTGTGCAAATATGAATATAATTGTTCCTTTTCAGCCTTCTGGGGGCTGTGTTAGGGGCCAGCTCCAAACCCTTACAGGTGATCATTCCGGTCTAGAGTTGCAAAAGTTGATTTGAATTAGTGGGTTACTAAGCTGCCAGCTGCCTGGGGTGAAAGCCACATCTACCTGCTACCACCACATCTTCTCGACACTTCCCACGGTCAGTGCTAAAATGCACGTTTGTGGAATAAATGAATAAGAAATTTAAAGACAAGAGCAGCTTCTACTGTAGGGATGGCAACTGCCTAATTGATGCCAGGCTAGTCACTGACAGGGATTATTCCTTATAAACATTTTTTTTTCTTTTTGGTAGGAAAAAATTAGGCCATTATCTGTTTTATGGTCTTTAATATTACTAATCCATTACAAAGTGGTCCTAAGTGAAAGCTACATTTTATATGCTTATAATACTGCTTTCTTTTCCATTTTAGTTTGGCAGGATTTTTTACACTGTAGATTAGCACTGCATGCAGGCAATATGCCTTTAATTTTGGGGGGTTCTTTGTGTTTTTTTTAAAACAGAAAATAACTGAAATTGCTTGATAGAGTTTGGTAGCATGCAATGAAATCTTTTGGGGGACATTTTATGAATGCTTTTTATAATAGTTCTCATACTGTGTGTAACTGTTCTCATGCAGTGACATTGAAAAAATATGCAGCCTTTATGTGTTACATTTCTCTGTTCTTGTTGGTAAATTTAGAACAACCCTCGGCAACATTGACCATAAATTATATTTGTAAAGCTAGGTTGAGGCTTTATTACTTACTATATCATAAATTTATATTTATTTAGACAATCTTATCAGCATTTGTAACATTTAGATTCTCAATTACTGATTAGAAGACCCTAAGTAATTTGTTAGTTAAGACAGAGATAAAAACAAAAAAATTGAGTTTAGTAAGAACTAGTTGCGACATGCTCTCAGAGAAAAACTCCCTTTTCTGTGATATTTATTGAGTTTAGTCTCTAGTATATAAATCTGAGAATGAGACATATTAAGACTGAAATAAAAAAGGGTGGTGGTACCAAGCAGAACATTCAGATGAACACTTTTCTTTTAGCATTGAACTTTAAAAAAAAATTTAGCGTTGAATTTTAATAGCAGATACTTACTAACTTTTCTCAATTTCTAGAACAAGTTGAGAAGTGATGTAAAATCCATTTTTTTCAGCTGGAGAGCAACACACCTCGAGGATGGATTCTCTTGTAAGTAATGGAAGGGCTGCGAGAGCTGCTGTACTTTCTTTGATGAACTTTATTTTTAAAGGAACTCGTACAGTGAGACAGGTGACCTCATAAGTAGCCGCTTGTCATAACTTAAATTTGCCTGCTGGCGGGGGGCAGCTGTATGTGTGTACACCTAGTATTTTAAAAGTATGACTTTTCTTTAAAAATATGCCTCTGGCTTACCAGACAGATAAAAATAAATGTTTTTGTAGGACTTGAGATACCTCAAATTCAGTTTGGATTTGTGAACTCCACACAAAGGCCCTATGTATTGTGAAGTTGTCTATATGCACAATGCCACAAACAGAGCGAGGAACTGGAAGTCGCCCTTGCTGAGCTCTTGGTCACGGGCAAACATTAGTGCAGCTAAATTGGGCACCCCTGGTCATCCACTGAACAAATATTCAGTGTGTACTCTGAGCTTCAGGTCTTTGTTAAAGTGGGAAGGAACCAGGCTCACTAACATTGCAGAACCCCAGTTTGATTGTCTGTTGGTTGTATAATTAAAATTCCCATGTATGTAAGATGTAATATGAATATTTACTTAGTAGTCTATATTTATTAAATTTTCTCATCAAAAAGCCCTGAGGTAAGGGCATGAGAGTAAGAATAAAACTCAATCCTAGAAGTCAAAGATACAGGGCAATGGCTTGGTGTATACAAATAGCATAAAGCAAACAGTGTTAGTTCAAAGCCTGCCCCGCAAGATCAGTCGGTCCTGGTTTCACCTCTTCTGTTTGCACCTAGTCAAGTAGTGAAACCTGCTGCAGATCTGGGTGGTGCTTCCAAGGGTGATTTCTTGGGGCCCTTCAAGTTGAGTTGTCTGCTGGGCTTCTCTTTAAGTGGCCCTGCTAGGAGGAACTTGCCTATCTTTAAAAAAAAAAAACAAAAAAACAACAGTCTGCAGTCTCCAAGAAGCCCAGAGAATCCAGTTGTTCTCTCCACGGGACTCCTAGCTACAGCCTCTGGCTTTCCATGTGCGTCTGTTTGTAGTGGCTTCCTAACCTCTCTGCACTCAGCCACAGATCCTGTGCCACACTGTGGTCTGGAACAGGTCCCTGCTTGCTGGTTGGTTGCTTGCTGCCTTTTCCTGCTTGTCCCTAGGAAAGAGCATGGGTTGCCTTTTGCATCCATGGTGCCATTCACAGTGCATGGTGTGTCTGCCTGTGACAAGCTTCTTCATTTGTCCTGATGCAGCATTTTGTAGAGGGAGGCAGGAAGACAAGCTCTGGCCCCACTGTGGCTGTTTACAGAAGCTGCCCAATCCAGAACAAAATAGTTAACCCTTTCTGCCCCTGTGCACTCCCCTTTGGGGGGAAGAATGGCTTTTAACTTCACCTGATTGTTATGAGGATTAAGTAAGCTTATGTTGGTTAAATGCATGGTACATAATTGCTATGTTCAACACACATCAGTTAGCAGCTTCTTCCCTCCCAGTTCCTCACTGTAATTAGTTAATCTCCATACTTGTGCACCTGAGCGTTATACCAGCCCAGCTCTCCAAAACTCATTCACAGAACTTATAAGCCAGCCTTCCACAGGCTCACCAGGGAGGTCCAGGCCCTTCCCAGTGGGAGGAGAGAGGTTGCTTTACCAAGGCAGTGTCAGCGAAGGAATTTCACACAGACAGCCTCGTGCATCTGACACTCAATCTGTGCCCAGAAAGTGATGATTCAAGCACAGGAATAGGAGGTACAGGAATGAGAGTCCTCGCTCCACTCAGCCCCAAGGCAGCCCCTCCAGTGTACCAGACACCAAGCTAGGTGGTGAGGTAGCGGCCATGGGCTCAGTGGTCCTGTTGCTTTCAATTTTCAGAATGGCAATCATGTTTTCCTTGTTCTGTAACTTCCTGTAAGCACCTGGGAAAATAACTTCTATCCAAATAGACACTTGATAAATAGACTCTAAGGGCACTTAACAGAGAGTGAGAGGACTGCACCTCCTTGGTTTCCTTACCTGTGTGATAATAGAGCCAGTCTACGTTTTTCTCAAACGTCCCTTCCTCCTCTAAATGCCTAAGAAGTGACTGACATTTGAAGCTAATTGCAGGCATGTACACTAGTATCACCTGTCTCTTAAGTGAGGGATTGGACTCTAAAGATAAATGACTGTAGCATTTCTGAAAGAAGCATGAAGGTTTCCAGGACTGGAAATTGGTTTTGAATTATCATAGCTTCAGTGCTTATATTTTTGTCTTGAAACTAGGTGAGAGAAAATTAAGTTAAAATGCCATCAGGTTTTGCATGGAGTTAATGCTGGATCTTTTAAAGCTGGTGACATAATGTTTTAGTTGCTTCACAAATATCTGGTGACAAAGTCTCTTTTCTTCCCAAGAGAGGTAAATATGCCATTCATCTAACAGTGAGTACACAGGGGGTAAAATTACATACAAAATTTAGCTCAGTATGAGTCGGAAGTAAGGATTTCCATACACGATTAGGCTTGAATCCAGGTTCTCTGCAAATTGTACATATTTGTATTTACAGTTTGTTTTGTATGTAGTAAATGACTGATGACAAAGAGAGAAGTAGGTATTATATGAGCCATATTTCTGTGCTAGAAAACAAAGCAGCCCAAATCCCCCCCACAGTAAATTGTATTGAACAAAAAGGTATTAAAGAATGTATACATTAAAGGTCCCCAGCACTGTTTCTAAAAGTATACCTACAACTTCGAAAACCCTAAATGATGACTCAGTGTCAGCCTGCCACTTTGCAGAAGCCTAGAGAAAATGAATGACCTTCCCAAGGTCACTCCATGAGCGAACAGGAGAACTGGAATTTTCGCTCTCATCTCTGGACCATTAATCCTAAAGATTTCGTGCCCGGTGTTTGGAGGACACAGACACTGGTCATAGTGCTGCTCATCTTGTAAAGATGTTCAGCTTAGAACAAGAGCTGGTGGGAGGGGGAAGCACATGGGGGATGAGAAAGGGAAACTGGAGGGGAAAATGGAGACGGAGCTTTGGTGAAAGAGAAGGGGCCCAAGAGTTGGCAGGAGTGGGGAGGGCTGCGGGGTGCAGGCGACGAAAGGAGAATCAAGGTTTATATGTAAATGCATGTGCCAACTCCGCACAATGAATGTACTCATTATGGACTGCAAACATACACTAATAAAAATTACAAACAATAAATATTATAAAACATTGAAAGAAAACAAGTCTCAGAATGTCCATGGCATGTGTGTCCTTGCTTTCATATTTTCTCCTAGTCAAGCTTCTCACTCCTACACCTATGTTTTCATGGCTTCCTTCAGCATAAAAGCTCCTTCATCCTTTTTTTTTTTTTTTTTTTTTTAACTTTGTGGCACCAGGGATTGAACTCAAGATCTTGTGCTTGCCAGGCAGGTATTTATACCACTGAGCCAACTCCCCACCCCCCTCCTTCACACTTAGCAGTTCCTCTAGTCTACCTTCTTTTTCTTGTGTTTCTGCATCTTGTATGAGACTGCCCATTGCTCCCTTTACTTTTATTCTCACCCGACTTGGTCCCACTGGCAGCACAGCCCTGACAAGCCCCACAGTATCTCCATTTCACCTTCTTAGAATGATTTTGCTGTCAATTTTGAATGCTGGTGCATGTGCATTCATACCTAGGTTTTTTTTCTCCTTTATGCAGTTGGTACAGGTTCTCACTACACAGATCACACTCGTAATGATCCTCCTGTTTTAAGCCTCCCCAGCACTGGGATTACAAGCATGTACCACCAGCTCAGTGCACCCTGGGAGCAGGGCTGGCTCAGCATGCAGGATGGGGAATCAAACCCTGGTCCCTGTGCTTGCCAAAGCAGGTGCTTAGTCCACTGAGCTATCTCACCGGTCCCTTAGTATTTTTTTATTTCAATTATTTTTGAGTTCCTATCAATATTTAATGTTGACTGTGGAGACTTCTCTCTCTTCTCTGACACTTTGAAGACAAATTCTTTCCTCCTGGATCTTCCTGGAGAACCACACTATTAAGTCCTGGATGGAATGCTAGATACTACCAGACACATGGGTTTGCTGGTGGTAACCTTTCCAAGGGGAGAATAAACACATAGAACAACTGACAGAGAAAGTAATTAGATTTTTGAAGCTATCTTGATATTACATTAAGCTGCTACAGGTGGCTGAATAAGTATCAGATTCTATCATCCTAACCTAGTAAAATGATTTGTCCTAGAAAATACAGAAAGAGAGAAAGAGAGAGAGAGAGAGAGAGAGAGAGAGAGAGAGAGAGAGAGAGAATGAGAATTTGCCTTAACTTTCAACTCCCACGTGGAAAGGACGTCATTTTCTCCATCTTCACGCACCCACTGGCTTACAATGTTCCTCCTCTCCATATAGGCTAATTGCTTGCTCAGAAGGAAAAATTAGTTTCTGGGACACCTAGTTAATAATATGTCTTTCAAATAGTCAATGTGAAAAATTGATGGGGAGGAATTCTGCTTCTGGTTATGTCAGATTAGCTTGCATCAGTCTAGCCCTCACATTCAATAAAATTATAAAAGCTGAATTAAAAAATTGTTTGAAGGCATCTGAAAGTCTGTGCTCTGTGCTTGAGGGACCATGATATTGAACAGAAAGGAAGCACAGAAAGAACCTGACATTTGGCTCAAGATCTCTCCTGAGCCATTTGCTGATTTATAAGCAGTGGCTGAAATGAAGAGAGGCTAAGCAGGGCTTTCGGCAGGCTCACAGGACTGGTGAGACAGAAGCCGCGGGGTAAGACCCAGGGAAGAGAAGGCTGGCTCAAAACTCCAGCTTTACAGTGCACCCTGCCCCCATGAATTAGAGTTGAGGGCAAACAAGAAATAAGCCAGCCTTACAAAGACTGAAACCAAGACTTGAGGCATCTGAGTCCCCAATTCGATTAAAGAGATCTGCTTCTAACCTAATTGTCTGATAAGCTGGTAATAAGGGCTGCTCTCTAGGGGGAGGGTCATGTCATCCAGAGCCTTGTGTTATTTCTATGCTTTTTCAGAAATAGTGCCAGGCATTTGGTGAAAAATTAACAGAGAAAAATACACCATGGAAATATATCGATCTACTCAGATTAGGCAAAGGTTTAAACATACTATACCAAAAGTATAACCCATCGAGGAAGGAATTGATCTATTGGATTTCCTTAAAAAATCAAAGTTTCTAGTGAAAGACACTTTTAAGAGGATGACAAGATAGGCTATAAAATAAGATAAAATTTTTGCCAAGCATATTTCTGATGAAGCATTTGCATCCAGAATATATAAACAGTTTCAAAACTCTAAAAAGAAAGAAGCCTCTAATTTTTACATTGAGCAAAAGATTTGAAGGGAAACTCACCAAGGACAATAGATCACAACTAAGACATGAAAAATGTCCCATGTTGTTATTCATTAAGGAAATAGAAATTAAAATCATGAAATGTCATAACACACCAGTTATAATGGCAACAGCAAAAAGAGACAAAATTAAATAAATATAAGAATCCTTTTAACCATCTCTGATGTAAGATGTAAAGCCACTGCTTTTCTCATTTGTTGCTGGTGGGAAAGGAAAATGATTCAGACACTTTGTGAAGAAAAGGTTTTTGTTTTTAAATAAAATTGCATATGTGCTGAAAGCATGTGTATTGGTCAGCTTTCACGCTGATAGGACAAAATACTTGACACCCGCAGTTTAAGGAAGGAGAAGTTGATTTTGGCTCATAGTTTTAGAGATTTAAATGCATGGCCAGCTGGCCCCAAAGCAGGAACTTTGTGAGAAAGGGGCATGATGCAGCAGCGCTGCTCACTTCACGGAGGTCAGGAAGCAGAGCATGAGAGAAAAGGGCCAGCAAGGGACACAGACCTTAGGTGGGCCCTTCGTGAGCCACTGGACCCTGGACCCAGCCTCCTGACAGCACAGCCAGCTCTGACCATCGGCAGGCCAATCCCAGGATGAGCACAGGCAGCCCTACCCCATGATTCTTCATCTGTCCTGGCCCCTCAGAATCCAGTCAAGTTGACAGCTAAGATTAACTGGTACAAGTCCGTCCTTGACAATTTAATCATATTTCCCTCAACTGTACTTAGTATCCACATAAGCACAATAGAAAGATCATAATTTAATTTCATTAAATTAAAATTTAATTATCCTGCATACAACCAAAAATCTAAGTTTCTTCCCCAAATTAATAGTCCCAGCAATGCTCAAAAATCCAAATACAAGTTTCTGCTGAGACTCACAGCAAACTCTTAATTGCAAATGTCTGTAAAAATAATGAAAAAGTTACATGTTTCCCAAATAAAATGCTTCAGGGCTGTCTTAGCTACTCTTCTCTCGTTGCTGGGACAAATACCCGACACCCAAAATGAAGGAAGG
>NDGM011041432.1:0-11180 GCA_002564305.1 Octomys mimax | reverse complement strand
TTTACTTTTTATACTTCATTTTTATACTTTTCTGCTGGATGGTTAAGACCAAAATAAAGTAAGGTATATATATATATATATATGGCCTATATATAACAAAAAATGTAACTTTTGTATCTGATAAGGTCAGTCAAATCCCCTCATGATTTACCCTGAAACCCTTCTTCCAAACACACTGGCCACATCCTTCATGAGAAAGACAAGGTGCTGGTCTTCCTAAGGACTGAAACCTAGAAAGGACAGAGTGCCGTCTCTACCACATTCTACCAGATGAAGTTGAACACAGGCACAGCCTAGATTCAGGAGAGACTCTGCTTTTCAATGGGAAGAGTCCCAAACAGTGTGCAGCTATCTTTAATCTGACCAGTGCTTTCTCAAAATTACTGGCTTTGGGAAAGTCAGTACCAAAAATCAGGAAAGGAGGAATGATAGTTGTAATCCCTAAAGACAGCTTCTTCATAGAATACTACTTACCTGATTTTGGTTACAAAACAAGATGGACTTGTCTTTCATGACAGAAACGGAGCTGTTACAGTAGAGGGTCCACACCCAGCCTTTGGCACCATCGCAATATTACCTTTCCATTATTGTACATATATTGAGTTTGGCCTCTCTTTTCATAAAACATCTTTAAGCTTTTCTGCTTTGTGTGAAGTCTGAGGGGAGGAGAGTCTCCACCAGGGCTTTAACTTAAATCATTGATTGTACTCTAGGCCGTGGTTGGCCTCTATGTTCTTGTAGGCCTTAGGGCAAATACCAGGTGTCCATGGCTGCCACAAGCTCAGGACCTAACAGCTTTTTACTTTAGAGTTTATCTGTATCCCCAAATATTGGAGATGAAACTTGCCTTTTATCAACATTCTCAAAAACATTTAAAAATAGTCTTCTATGAAATTGTCTATCTTCAGTGTTAGGGTTCATCTAATTAAGATTTTTCCCATGAATCAATTTTTTTATAGTATAATTTTGTTAATTCCCATACTTTTGAATATATTGGTGTAAAGATGTTCATAGGATATCAATATGTATATATAATTAAAAAATAAATTAGTGTATTTGGTACCGGGTCTCGCTACACAGCTCAGACTCATAGTGGTCCTCCTGTTGACAGCCTCCCCATCACTGGGATCACAGGCATGTACTACCTGAGGGCAGGGCCAGCACGGCATAATTATATTTTTTCATTTATGTTTGTTGTTATATACCCCTTTTATTTCTATTGCTAAAATTAGGTTGACCTGTTCCATTTAGTCTTTTCATCTTAAAAAGTTGTACTTGGGATTCAGATTATTCTGCTTTAATGTTTGCTTTTTCTCCTCTTGTATTTCAGTGTTTCCTACTCTAGTTTTGACTGCCCTCTACAGCTCCAGTGTTACCTTGAGTCCTCTGCCCTTACCACATCTCATAGCTACAGCTGTGAACTCATTCTGTACTGTATTATTTTCTCATCCCTCATAATTGTATTTTTTTCTCTTCCTGCCTTCTGAAAAACTGATCACCCTTTTATGATGTAGGTTAAAATATTTGTTCAAAATGGTATAATCTAATCAAAAGTCTTGGGCCAGGGAGATGGCTCAGTGGAATAAGCACTTCCCTAGCAAGCTCAATCCCTGGTTCTGCCAAAAAAAAAGGAAAGAAAAAAGAAAAATCGTAGTACCTCTTTCTCCTCTGAATTCTTAAAATGTGGAGTAAAATGCTTTTTCAAAGTATTAAAAATAGATGTTAAGTCTCAAAGTAAAATGAAAAAGAAAGGATTATAGTAAAAGCTTTTAAAAATTATACATTGTATTTTTCTGTTAAATTAGGTTCCTGGTGGCTATAGACGTTATGTTTCTTTCAGTGTTGGGTAGCATGTGAAAGAACTTGGTCTCATTATAGGCTGTCCAATATTTTATAGTTTTTAATGATATTCATGTTTGGAAGCTTTCATCACTGTATTTTTATTTTTAATAGTCTTCTAATAAATGTTAGAAAATGTTAAAAAACAAACTGTAGTAGGCAACTTTGATATTGTTCACATTCTCCTCTTTCACTCTTATAGTTTGGACATTTTAGTGGTCAGATGCAAGGAACACCGACACAGATGGGCCAGCCAGTGGCAGGAACAGGCCCAAACATGTGCCCCGGTGGGTTCCAGCCTGCATACACTCCATACCTGGGCAGCTGTTCTTCAGCCGATGACTCCATGTGGAGCTTCTTCACCGCTGTTGCTGGACAGGTGAGCTGCTAAAATTATTGCACAATATTAGTTTACTAAAATGATTGCTCCTTTTAAATATATCAACTATTTTTCTTAATGCCTAAGTATTTGAAATTTATATTTCAAACTTATCTATACCAAATTTTTCTTGAGTTTAGAGATGGAGGCAGTCATAATTATTTCTACTGATATAATCACTAATGTATTGTTTTTTAAGTAAAAGAGAAACAAACTTTCAAAGTGGGAAAATCTGATTCATCCCTACATAGCATGCTTTGTGCTATAGTTCTAATATTTGTCCCCACTGGGACTCTTGTTGAGATTTAAATGGCATTAGGTGAGGACTGAGTCCCACAGTCACCTTCAAAGGAAGATCTCCTCCTAAAGGCCTACAGATCTCCTACTATCCCACCCCCTTCTGAGTGACTTATTCAAATCATTGTACTAGAAGATAAGAATTTTCAGACCCATTGAAATCTTATGCAACCACTGCCATATGTGTGGTGCCTGAGACAATTTCATGAATTCAGTGCCCCATTCTGCTTGAAAATGTGGGTTATTTAAGAGCAATGCAATAGCCGGGCATGGAGGCACAGGCCTGGAATCCCAGAACTCTGAAGGCTGAGGCAGGTGCATTGTAGGTTTGAGTTTAGCCTGGCAACTTTAAAAATTGAGCAAGACCCTATCTCAAAAGAAAAAGAAAAAGAAAAATGTGGATGAAAAAGGGCTAAGTGGAGGTGAAGTTAGTACAATGAAAGGCCCAAGGTTCAGTCCCCAGTAAAAACAAAACAAAGTCAGTGTGATCTTCATTGGGATAACAGGTGAGGTCATTGGAGGCAAATACTTGGTACCCAGCACACGCCTGATCCCTTTACTTCCTAGTTTTATCTCTATATAATGTGCCCAAACACAACTTAGAGTTGGAATTTCATTCATATATATATATGAATTCAGTGCCCCATTCTGCTTGAAAAAATGTGGGTTGCTTAAAAGTAATACAATAGCCGGGCATGGTGGCACAGGCCTGGAATCCCAGAACTCTGAAGGCTGAGGCAGGTGCATTGTAGGTTTGAATATATATATATATATATATACATATATATATATATATATATATGTTATATATCATATATCTCATATATCAGTTTCACACACTTTTACAAAATAGAATATGAACTTCAGGTATATTTAGATAATAAATATGTCTTTTCTCTCAGTTACATTTCTCCTTAGTTGCTCTAGCAAGTCCCCCACCAGGAAGTCTTGCTATAACCTGTAAGTGCTTTTGTATTGCTCAGGACTTTAGGGTTAGGCTGGGCTAAGGCGTAAGAGTGACTTACTTCAGATGCAGGATTTGTGTTTCTTTTTTTTTTTAACTCAGTAATCATAACAAATCAGTATTATATATGACTTTTAAAAGATCAAAATTAATTTAAAAAATCCAGTAGTGAGCAATGCAGCTATTTTGTTCTCCACTTGTAAATAAACTCATGACCTGACCACACACCTGCGCCATTCACCTTCAGCCTCACCTCGGTGGTGGCCCTCAGCCTAGAAGCCTGTTCTGTCTCTCTGAGGATTTTACATTTGCAAGCTACTAAAACAAGAACCAGTTTATTTGTCATGCTTTAGTCTGATTGGTTTTCAGAGAAAACCCCAAATATTTAGTAGCACCATGTATGTGGAGGGAGAGTATTTTATATTGAATGATTCTGCTTGGTCATCATAAAAGTTGCATAAGATGAGTATAACAGATCAGCCAGCTGTGTTGCCATGGTGACACGCATCTCTAATCCCAGCTATTCAGGAAGCTGAGGTGGGAGGATCACCTGAGCTTGAACTCCTGAATTGGAGACCCACCCGGACAATGTAATGAGACCCTGCTGTCAATCTATCAATCAGTTGATCAATAATAGTTAGAACTTTAAGTGCTTCAGAACTTTTAAAGGAATTCAATGGAAAGTTTCCTGAGTCTTCTAGCATTTAATTCTCTGTCAAAATCATAGACTTATTTTTTCATGAGAAGAATGCACTTTCCAACTCTCTCGGGTCTTGTATCTTTTTAGAGCAGTAGGCGAGGCATGCATGCACCACTGCAAACAAGTGAACAGGTGGAAATGTGACACAGAGTTGAGAACTCTGCTTTATTTTCTGGGATACGAACCAGACATGTTTCTTAGTTTCTGTTACAGTTGGAAAGAGATAAGACCCTTAAAATGATCTTTATGTTTTCAACATANATTTGGCATAGCATTTTCTTGAGTCTTTCCAACCAGCACTTTTTTCAAAATTTTTTTATTTTCTTTCTTTATTATTTTGCTCTGAAAGAATCATGACACCTTTGAAATTTCCTTCTTCTCTGTCTGGAAATTAGAATTCAGAGGAGTAGGCTGTTCAGGCTTGGTAGAACTTTGTTACAGAACAGGCTGATACTTGAACAGAAAGTATCAGATCATGAAAAGTTTAGTTTTCTTCATTTTAATTGGAATGTCTAGATTTTCAGCAATTCAAATTTTTCCTGAAAATTTTAAGTTTGTTTCATCGATGCTTTATTTAAATGATTTATATTGTCTTTACAGTACATTCAGTGGGGAAAAACAGAAGAATCTTAATGGTTCTCATTAATTTTCTTAAGTAGAATAGCATTTTCTCATTTGGCAAGAATTTAATAAGGAAAATAGTAACCATTATCTTCAGTGTACTAGAAGAGTTTTTAAATTCAAAAAAAGAAGAAAGTCACTTACCACCTTTGCCTCTATTTTAGTAGTTTGTAAGAGTCTTTTACCAATGAGCATGCAAAAATTGACAGCTCATGTTTGTGTTCATCATCACCTGAGCTGGTATTAATGGCAGCAGCTGTCATAATTAATAGTGTTTTCCTCTTTAGAATATAGCCATGTATTCATATCTTTAAAAGAGTCTTGAAATAGAATAAAGGTTTATAAAAGTAGCTGTAGTACTTAAATATGAAGGCATATACTGCTGCTTAAAGATGCCAGAAAGTCCTTGTAAAGTTCTTTCAGTTTGAAGAAAATATTTCTGTTCTAACAGTCGAAAACATAGTTAATTTTTTGTTGTTGTTGTTTTGTTTTTTCTGAGACAAGGTCTCACTATGTAGTTCAGACTTGTCTTGAACTCACAGCAATCCTCTGGTACCAGCCTCACAAGTGCTGGAATTATAGGCATACAACACCACACTCACAAAAATGTAGTTAATTTTTACCATAAATTTGAATGTATTTCCAATAAATTTAAACAAGAATGTTTGGACAATAATCTGAAGAACAGCAACAAGTATGGAGGGACTCCAAAAATTTGCTAGAGGTAATGGTGAGAAGGAAAAAAAAATTATATATATATATATATATATATATATATATATAATTTTTTTTTTTATTAAAAGCTTTAAAGTTTGTTTTTTTTTTTTTTTAAATAATCCCTTTCCTCAAAATGGGCAAAAGTTGGAAAGGTTTTGTGAGTGCTCTGATAACACTTTAGGTATTTTTCTGTTTTAAACAGATAAAAAACAATCCTTTTCTCATATTATTTTGAACTAATATAAGACAGAATGGTAGTGCTGTTTTTCAGAAGTGAAGATAATCATTCATCCCAGCATGTTCCGTAATGTTTCTTGCCTGTCAATAATTACTCATGAGACTGTGTAGTTGTTAATAATGTTTTTAAAATTGCCTATTTCTTGATTAGTGTAAGCAGTCAATTAACATCTTAGCGTGATTTTACTCAGCTACACGTGAAATCATGTTCACTGCATTTCTTGACAGGACAGTGAAGTGGATGCTGAGGAGCTGCAGCGATGTTTGACACAGTCTGGAATCACTGAAACTTATTCTCGTGAGATCTTTTATTTCCCTCTCCTATAGAACTGAAATAAGAAATTCATTTTTTAATTTTTCTCTATACTTAAATTTAAAAAAAAATTTCATATGATATAATCCAAAGAATCAAATAGTTCAGTTGCCCGCTCTTGGTATTAACAGCTTGCAGTTGCTACCTCTTAGTGTTACCAGCTCAACTTTGGATTCTTTTGTTCAATTTGAGATAGGAATCATGAAGAGGCAAGCAATATGCTCTAACCAAGGTTCTGTTGAGGCTGTGCTTGAGTGTAAAACAGGCAATACACGGAGTTGGGCCTGTCTTGGCTTTCCAAGGATGGACGGAGAAAAGCTTGTATGGGCAAGCTGATGAACTCATGCAGGTGCACAGTCAGCGGTTGCACAGGGCTTCTCAGTGTGTCTTTCAGCTCTGCACTCACGGCACCTGGGTTTGCCCTTGAAGTGGAGATGTGCTTGAGTGCTTTGGCTCCATTTATGGTCGGTTAGCAGAAGGCAGGGGAAGTGCTCACTTGGCCACCCAAATGGCATATTGAACATGCTGGTCAGGTTCAAGAATACTGAGCCTGCCAAGGTGAGGGGCAGCTTGGAGAAGGAGTCCAAAGCTACTGAACCTGGACAGTGGTGGAGCCATCTTCCCAAGACCTCTGATGTAGCAGAACATAACTGTGGCGGGGAATTAGAGCCTTTTGTAATCTGTGTCAGTCTTGTGGAACTTATTATGCACATAACTTCATTGCACCTTCCTTGCTTCCCAACACTAACCTGTCGTAAAAGAGTTCCTTTTTTGCTGACTTTTTTGAAATTTTCTTCCAGATCTCACGATACTGGGCCTTTAATACTACATACTTTCAGTTTAATGATCATCAGTTTGTATGAACGAGGACTAAACTCTCAACCTTAAAGTCACCTTGTCCTTGAAATCCACACAAGTCTTTGCATCTTCCCATCCTTCTGGTGCAGTTATATAATGACAGTATTAGGCCAATAATCAACACTTACCTTATTTTTACTGTCTACATGCTGTTCTTAGCAGTGTCTTGTTACAAGGTATGAATACTTTTCCTTTTTAGATATCATTTCACTTTCCATGAAATGAGTAGCTGTGAGGAATTCTGTCCTTCCCATCAATATCAGGCTTTCTCTGGTGCTGTTTTCTGCGCACATTTGTCAAACTGGCATTCTTCACCATCATTCTGGAATTTTCTTTCCTCTCTGTGGAGCTGTCTTTTTCCCTTTATCTTAAGTTGATGTCTCCTTTACTTCCTCTGCTCTTTTTCTTTTTTTGCTATTGGGGATCAGGCCCAGAGGCACACTGCTCCCCACATCTTTTTATTTGAGACAGGGTCTTACTAAATTGCCCAAGTAGGACTCAAACTTCTGATCCTCAGTCTCCCTCAGCTGCTGGTTTATAGACCCCACCACTCACCAGCTATTGGCTTTTTTCTTTTAAAAACATTTAATCTGAAGTCATCGAGATAGGTGCCACCCCTACCCCCAGGGCAGGCTGAGCTGGCCATAAAGAACAAATAAACAATAACAACAAAAATTCAGTCTCTTACTTCAATGAAATATTATATCTTTTTAAAGCTTCTCAATAAAAGAGTGCCTGACAGGCAGATTTTGAGCCCTTTTGTATCTGGGATTGCTTTCATTCTACCTTCAGAGTTGTTTGAGCAGGTTTAGCGTTTCAGGTTGCAAATCATTTTCAGAGGCTCTTGAAAGAATCACTCTTGCTTTTAGCTTCCGTGGTGGCTTTCCCTGTTTCCTTCTCTTGTGTTATTTACTTTCCACTCAGGAAACTTGCAATACCCTCATTTGCCGCAAGCATTCTGAAAGTTCACGTGATGCACCTCATTGTCTTGTTAAGGGAATGCGGAGTATGCGCAGTTTGAGGACTTAAATTAGTTCTTGGAAATATTTTTTCAATGATATTCTCTACTTTCTTTTTTAAATATCTGTTATTTGAACTGGACTGGGGTTTCTATCTTTTTTTTTTTCTTTATTTCTTGCTATAATTTTTGGAAAATATCTTATTCTCTACTTCTTAAAATTTTCTTGAGTTTTCATTTACTCTTTTAGATTTTTTTTTTTTTTTCTTTTGTAACAGGTATTGCACTCAGGCCCTTGTGCTTGCCAGGCAGGGACTTCTGCTGCTGAACTACTAAGCCCTGCTTTTAGCTTTTAAAGAATGATGTTCTTCTGTGTGTTTTTCTCCCTGAATGAGATAGCTTCTATTATCTCTATGAAATATTTGATACACTTATTTTTTCTACATAATATTCCCTTCTTCAAAATTGTTTTTATCTTTCCAGTCTGTTTATCTTTCATGCCTTTTCTGAAGTATCTGATGATATTTTGTTGCTTGTATCTTACAACACACCGCCTACAGGGCCCATCACTGCCCCTCGGGTGAAGAGCTCACTGTGGCTCTACTAATTCAGGGTGTGCTTGTTTGGCTGAGCAGTTTTATTACAGAACGTGGGGTACACCCTTAGGGATTTTCTCCTGGGTTGTTTCTTTCGTTGCTCTGTGTGGACAGTGGGTTGTTCAGTACTGGTTGCCTTATTTTAACATATAGCTCAAGCAATTGTGCCCAGCATCCTGCAGTCCAGAGACGGCTCCTAATAATAAAGCTGCAGACTTGTGCTTGGGCGAGAGCAAGTGGGACTGCTGGCTGAGCAGAGGAATGGAGGCTCATGGGCCATTAGATGCTCCCTAAATAGACATCACGCAGCTCTGTTTTTATCTCCACCTTCACACACATTTTCAGAAGTACTGTTAATTCTTGGACATTTGGAGCCTCATCCAAGCTAACTAGATTTCTTTTCAGCTTTTCTCATTATGAGCAAATATTAGTTAGTTCACATCTGTTGACTTTGTAACTTTTACTTTTATTTCTTTGTACATTTTCTTTTTCTCTAAGAGTTTATGCTTTGTTGTGTAATAAGTTGTTCGTTCAGATGGGTTGGCTGGAAAGGGCTGTGAAAATCTGCCAACTTTACTGTCTCTTTGTCAATATTTCTTTTTCACATATCCTATCCTACTCTGAAGTTGAAGATATTCTTATCATTTTATTTTTCCACTTATGATAATCCATTTAGAGCTTACCATTTCATGACTGTGTGCTAAATTATTTTTAAAGTACAGCAGATGATTTATTTTGTGAAAAGGTGGAATGACATTCCATAAATTTCTCAGGTAACACTAGTCCACCGAGAGCTTTTGTTTGAAAGTTATGTTGAGTCCCAGCCTTCATGTTCTCTCTTATTAGTTGTATGAATTTGGGAAACTACCTTACTGGGTCACTATTTCTTCATTTGTAAAATTAGGGGCATCATTCATCTGACAAGATTATGCTCATAGAACACACACTGCTGGACTTGTTAAATAGTCAGCGAATTACGTGTTGTATTCTAAGTCTCAAAATTGTGCTGTACACCTAGCAGTCCTACACCAGCATTATACTAAATATTTAAAGAAAATCAGTTATTTTATTTTGTAGACTATTTTATTATTTTCACTAGTGGGTCCAAAATTTATTTACTTTTATTTTTACTTTTTTTAATGGTTGGTTTATTTTATTATTTTTTATGTTTTGGTGCAAGGTCTCACTATCTCACTAGTGATCCTCCTGTCTCAGCCTACCTAGTGCTGGGATTACAGGCATGAGCCACCAGACTTGGTTTTGGGCTGGCGTACATGTGGTACTGGAGATCAAAGTTGAGACTTGCACTTGCTAGGCAGGCGCTTATGCAGCTGAGCTTCTCCCCAGCCCAGTGGGTCTAAAATTTAGCTGAAATAATTTATTTTAGAAATTTCACATGCATTATCAATAGCATGAAATAAATGACATAATTTAAAATTTATTTATGTATTTATTCATTCAGTCATCTACTAATAAGAACTTTGCAAGCCTAACTGACCTATATGAATATAATATCTCTTTTCTTTTTTATTAATTTTTTATTCATTTTAATGAGAAAAAATAACAATGAAACAGTTTCAAAAGAGGTTAGTAGGACAGTTACAATAATTAATATATTTCATATTGTTGTCTTTGTAGTAGTTATTCAGAGGACAAGATGCAGACATGACATCTTGTCTAGACAATATTAGTACAGACCTTTCTTCTCATTGAACTAATAGAAGGTAGCTGTTTATCCTAACCATTTTGTGTATATGTATATGTACTTTTTTCACTACAAAATGGTCCTTCATTTATGTCCTCCATTTTTGTTTTGTTTTGTCAGAGATGGGTGTTCCGTTGGTGTTAGAGAAGCTGTATTTGGAGAACTCTTTAAAGGACCTTTTCATTCTTGCCAGTTCAACTATTGTAGGTACTTGAATTCAGAAAAAATAGCCCAATATAGTGCAATAGTCCATCACAGTAGTGGGTTGTCAGCAGAACTGGCAAATGTCCAAAGCTGTTGACTTGAGCCTTTTATAGCTCAGCCTTCTAAGGCTCAGCATATTAATGTGGCATTACTTTCTATACCTTGTGGTTATACTTTTCTGCTGAATATCTCCTTTAGTTATAATTTAGCTTGAGCTAAATCGGTGTGCTAGTTGGATGTAATTGTGGCATGGCTAGGAAAATTGAATATTTTCTAGTTGGCACATTGTATTACTGTTCGTATAAATGTATTGCTATCGCTTTTCATAACCCTTGACTTTAGGATGGTTAGGATGGTGTTGATCGTTTTTTCCTTCATCTTCCCCGCCTTCAAGGAAAACAGTTGTTCCCCATCAAAGATACATCTTTTTTTAATGTGGTCTGTTGCAGTAAACTACTAACAGTTTGCCTACATGTGCTCTAGTGCTCTGAGCTCTTTCTGGTGGTATGGAACCGTTTCCTAATCTGGTTTTCATTTGTCTTCTTGGTGTCCTGATATGGCAACATATAGCTTCATTGCTATGCTGACGCCTTCAAGATTATCTGATTATGTGTCAAACTGCTCCTTAGATGTCACCTGTCAATTTGGGCTGTGAACACTGAAGGCCTCCTTCCTTTTGGGCTCCAGGCAAAGCCAAGTGCTTTAAACACCTCAGAAACATCTGTCATAGTCAGGGGCCGGGGAGATGGCTCAGTGGAATAAGCGCTTCCCTGGCAAGTGCAAGGGCCTGAG
>NDGM011041424.1:0-12290 GCA_002564305.1 Octomys mimax | reverse complement strand
TACCAATTTGGTTTGAAACTGTCTCATTGCTATTTGTTTCTCAATAAAATTATGAAAAAAATGAAATAAAACCATGGAAAAAAGAAAAGAGTCTTATTACTGATTTCCATAATGGTTGCACCAGTCTGCATTCAGAACACCAGTGGAGAAGGGTGTCCTTTTATTCAGTGCCTCTCCAACATTTGTTGTTGAGTGATTTCTTTATGATAGCTATTCTTTCTGGGGTAAGATGTTATCACAGTTTTCTTCTAATTTGCATTTCTAGGATGGCTAGTGACGTGCAACATTTTTTCACAGGTTTATTTGCTTCTTTAATTTCATTCTCTGAGAACTGTGTGTTCATCTAGGATGCCCATTTATAGGTTGTTTCTTTAAATTTATGGGTCATAATATTTTATTACTTCTTTATAAATTCTAGATCCCAGAAATTTCTCTGAGTGCTGATTAGTTAATTTTTTTGAAATTTGTCAGTTGTCTTTTCACTTTTTTTCTAATTTCTTTTGATGTGCAAAGACTTTTCAATAAGATTTGGTCCCATTTATTAATTCTTTCAAATATTGCCCATCCTAATAGATTTTTCTTCATAAACTCTTTGCCTACCACTGTGTTCAAGAGTTACTCCTACTTGCTCTTCCAGGAATTTTAGTGTCGCTGTTTTAATATTTAGATCTTTAAACTATTTTAATTTTACCTTAGTACATGGAGATATACCCGAGTCAAATTTTAGGTTTTCACATTTAGAGAGCCAGGTTTTCTAGCATGTGTTTTTAAAGAGTCTATCTTTCTTCCGGGAAGCTTGTGAGGACCTTTTGCCAAAGATAAGGTGACAGCGTGTTCCTAGAGGCCTCTGCATCTTCTAATCTGTTCCATTGATCCTGAGATTTATTTTGTTGCCAGTACCACGTTGTTTTTATCACAGTAGCTTTGTAGTATAATTTCAAGTCAGGAATTGTAATGCCCACTGCCTTGTCTTTATTGCCCAGGATTGCCTTTGCTCTTCTAGGTCTTTTGTGGTTCCAAATAAATTGCAGGAATGTTTTCTCTAGGTCTGTGAGGAAATTTGGTGTTAATTTGATAGTGATTGCATTAAATCATTACAACAATTTTGATAGTATAGCAATCTGGTTCTTCGATTCCAGGAGCAGGGAATATCTTTCCATTTTCTGAATTCCTCTACAATCTGTTTTTTCAGAGTACTGTAACTTTCCATAAAAATATCTTTGACTTCTTTAGTTACAAGAATTCCAATGTATTTGATTTTCCATTGGGCTATTTTAAACATTATTGTTTCTCTCATTTTCTTCTCAGTATGTTCGTTATCTGTGTAGAGGAATTCTATTGACATTTGTGGATTGACTTTGTATCCTCATATTGAACGGAATTTGTGTAACCATTCTAGTAGCTTACTAGTAGAGAGTTTTGGTCTTCCAAGTAAAGTATCATGTCATCTCCAAATAATGATAGTTTAACTTCTTTATGTATGCTTATTCATATTTTCCTCCCTCTTCTCTAATTGCTTTAGGTAATGATACCAGAACAATATTGAATAGGAGGAGTGATGATGGACATCTTTGTCTTCTACAATATCTGAGAGTAAAATATGTCAGTTTTTCCCCTTTTAGAATTATATTAGCCATTGGGTTTTCATAAATGGCTTTTATCAGATAGAAGCAGTGTCATTCTATTCCAATTTTCTTTAGAACTTTGAACATGAGTGAGTGTTGAACTTTGTCAAAAGTCTTTGCTGCAATAAATGAAGTGGTCATGTTATTTTTCGATTCTGATCTATTGATATAGTGTATTTCATTTATTGATTTTTGAATATTAACCATCCTTGCATCCCTGTGATGAATCCTACCGGGTAATGTTGTCTGATCTTCTTGATCATTTCCTGTATTTTATTTTCTAGAATTTTATTGAGGAATTTTGAACCTATGTTCATGAGAAGATTGGCCTGTAGTTCTTTTTCTTAGTTGCGTCTTTCCCTGGTTTTTGTATCAGTATAATTCTTGCCTCCAGCAACGGTTTTGGAATAACACTTCGATTTTCAATTTCATTGAAGAGTTTGAAGAGTGTAGGGATTATATCTTTAAATATGCCTTGCATAACTCAGGTGTGAATCCATCAGAACCTGGACATTACTTTGTTTGTAGGATTTTTATTACATTTCGTTTTTCATTGACTGTTATTGGGTAAAGAGAGCTGTTAAGTCTTCTTTATTCAGTTTTGGTAATTCAACACTCTCTAGGAACCTGTCCGTTTCCTCTGTGTTTTCTAATCTGTGAGTGTAAAGATACTCAATGTAGCTTTTGAATATGTTCTGAATTACCACTGCTTTTGTTGTGATTACACCATTTTCATTCCTTATTGTTGTTATTTAAATTTTTTCTTTCTTCTCTTTAATGATGTTAGCTAGGGGTTTATAGATTTACTTAGTCTTCCAAAGAACCGCCTTTTCGATTCATTATTTCTCTGAGCTGTTTTCTTCATCTCACTTGCATTTCTGCTCTAATCATCATGATTTCTTCCCATTTTGGGGTTCTTCGTTTTGTTTACTCTTCCTTTTCTAGATATTGGACCTGCAGCATTAGGGTGTTTATTTGTTCCCGTTTTGTTTTTCTAATTTGTGAGTTCACAACTATGAATTTTCCTCTGAGAACTGCTTTCATCACATCTCAAGAATTCCTATAAGTTATGGTTCCATGTTCATTGAACTCTAGGAATTTTTGAATTTCTTATTTAATTTCATCTGTGACTCATTCATTGCTGAGTAGGGTGTTGTTTAATTTCCATGTATTTAGGGAGCTTTTCTCGTTTCTTTTTCCATGCATTTCCAGTTTCATTGACTATGGTCATTTTATATGCATGGGAAAATTTCTGTTTCCTTTTATATACTTAAGAATAACCTATATACCAGTATGCCTTTCGTTTTAGAAAATGACACATGTGCAGCTTAAAAAAATGTATATGGAGCTGTGGTTGGGTAAAATACTCTGTATATGTCCACTGAGTCCAATTGTTTCAAGGTCTGGTTCAGTTCTGCTACTTCTTTGTTATTTTTTGTCTGCTTGACCTATCTTTTTGGGATAGGGGTGTTTTGAGGTCTCTTGTTAAGACTGTGGTATTGGATATTAGATTATTCATGTCCATTAAGGTTTGTTTTGTACAGTTGGTTGCTCCCATGTTTGGTGCATAGATATTAGAATTTCCACCCTAACTAGTGTATAGTGATCTTCTTTGCTTCATTAGATCATTCTTTATTTGTAGTTGAGACTGTCTGAGAAAAAGATTGCTACCCCTGCTTTTTCTGAGGTGTTGGTATTGTTTTCCATCCTTTGATGCTCAGTCTATGAATTTCTCTATGAGTGTAGTGTGCTTCCTGTATACAGCATATTGTTGGATTTTGTTTCCTAAACCACTGTGCCAGCCTATTTCTCTTAACTGGTGATTGAGTCCATTTAAATTGATGGTTGTATAATTGAGATGTGCTGACTTATGATTGACATGTTTTTTAACTGCTGCTGTTTAGGCCTTTTGTCCTTTGTTTAATTGTTTATGCTATTTAATGGTTCCTTCTGTTCTCAGTTATGGTGTTCAGATCATTTTGTTCCCTCTCTAGAACATCTTTCAGGAGAATCTGTAGGGTTGGCTTTGTCATCATGAAATTCTTTGTTTGTTCTTTGTCATGGAAGTATTTCACTTCTCCATCAAACTTGAAAGACAGTTTTGCTGTGTATAGTAGTCTGGGCTGGAATATGTTTTTGTAGAGGCCTTGAAGTATTTTGCTCCATTTTCTTCTTGCCTTCATGTATTGTGAAGCGAAGTTGTCCGTAATTTTTGTGGGTTTTCCTTCAAGGTGATGTGCTGTTTTTATGGAGCAGCTTTCAGTATATTCTTCTGCTAGATTTCTGGAATCTTGACGATTAATATTCTTGGTGTGTTTTTTATTTGGTTGAAGTTATTTGGCATTCTGTATGCTTCAGTTACCTCAATGTCAGATTGTTTCCTCATATTTAGGTTGTTTTCTGCTATTACTTCTGCCCATATTCCTTTTATATCATGGGTATTGACTCCATCTCTCTCATTGATGCATATTAGTCTCAGACTGTTCATATTTGAATCATCTTTCAGGTGATGAATTATTTTTTTAATTGCATTCTATTTATTTTTAAGAGATCCTTTCTTAACTTTTCAGTAGCTGCACAAGTGTCTTCAAGATATGAAACTCTCTTCACTTTCATTCAAATTGTTTTGCAGGCTTGTTACTGGGATATTTTATTTCTCTGTGTCTCTTTGACTCCACTTCACACTATCTATTTTTTTCATGCATTACTCATTCAGGGAATCCGTCATTTTTCTTATCTCTTATTTTTTTTAATCAATGTCTTCTTCAGAAGCAGTTATTAATTCTTTAATTGCAATGTTTTTTTTCATATTGGATCTCCTCTGTATATTTCTGTGTTTGATTATTTACCTCAGATGCAATGAATTCAGAGATTTCTTTTTTTATTTTAGGAATTAATTCTTCTCTGTGTTCCTCTATACCTTTCTGCCATTGTTTCTTTACTTCTGACACGATTGATTCATATATTTCAGCTGAGCTAGTGTCCTCTGCAACTTTTCTGGGTCGGCATTGGCTTTCCTGCACATGTTTCTGCATGAGATTCTTTACTTCATATGCTATTAATTTATGGATTTTTTTTATTTCAGAAATTGATTCTGCTCTGAGTTCCTCTGTACCTTTCTGCTCTTGTTTCTTTAATTCAGAGGCTATTAATACACACATTTCAGCTGAGTTAATGTTCTCTGTACTTGTTCTTTCTTATTTATTGTATCTGTTATACCATTCAGTATTTATTTCTTCTTTTGGGTTGTTAGACTAGGGAGACAATATGATATTTACAAATCAGGGTCTGATTTATTTCACTTAAGAGTATAGCCTCTAGTTGCATACACTTACCTGTGAGGACTTCCAGTTTGTCTCTCTTTGTAGTTGAGTAATACTCTATTGTACAAAAATAGCACATTTTTTCAACCAGTTCCTCAGGTGACAGGCATTTTACTTCCTTCCAAGATATGATTATGACAAATTGTGATGCTATAAATGTGGCTGCACATGTCACTGTGGAATGATATTTTTAGTTCTTTGGAAAAAATATCCAATAATCAAATAGCTGGAGTGAGTTGGATTTCCAGTCCTAGTTTTTTGAGCAGTCTCCACACTGATTTCCATAGTCGTTTTACCAACCTACATTCCCACCAGCAGTGGATAAGGTTTTGTTTTCCTCATCAGACTATCCAGCATCTGTTGTTAGTTGATTTTTTTTAAATTTCTTCGAGTATTTGGCTTACCATAATTGTGGGGCTGGTTTGGTATGTGGTGGTTGCTATCAAACTTTGGTTCCCTGCACCTGCCTAAACTTGATAAGCAGATGCTTTAGAACGCTGAGCTATCTCGCTGGCACAGTTGATTTCTTTATGACAGCCATTCTTTCTGGGTAGATATGGCATGTCAATGTTTTAGATTGCATTTCCCAAATTGCCAGTGAATTGGAGCATTTTTCAGGTACTTATTTGCCTCATATATCTTCCCCTGAGAAGTGAGTATTCATCTGAAATATCCACTGTTTTTCCATTATAAAAATGTATTGTTATACAAATCTACAGGTTTTAAACAGTTAAGAGACTTGTTCATGCCTGGAGAAGCAGGCAGGCCCTGATGGTAATGGCCTTCCAGGAACGTGGTTACAGGCTCTGATCAATGTTTGTGGAGATGTGGATCTCTTCTGGAAACTCAGCCACATTCACTTCAATCCAGCCTTGAACATCATTAAGAACTTTGGCATCATTCTTATTGTACAGGAAAGTGATGGCCAGGCCTTTGGTACCAAAGGGACCTGCATGGGCAACATGGTGCAGGTAAGTGTCTGAGTCTTCAAACATATCATAGCTGAAGATGATGTTGATACTTTCAATGTCCATCCTTTTTCCAAACAGGTTAGTGGCCACCAGGATCCACTGCTGGAATTCCTTGAGCTGCTGTTTTCGTAATAGGTACTCCTCATGTGCCATGACATGGTGCATGGTGATGGAGAGGAAGTTCCGCTACACCAGTAGCTGTGCCATGGCCATACAATTCTGTACCGACTTCACAAAGATCACCACCTGGTTTAATTCTAATGCATCAAGGAGGTCGAGCAGCTTGCAGTTCTCATTGTCCTTGATCTTCACATAGTACTGCTGTAGGCCATGCCACATGAGCTTTGTCTCATGATCTACAAACACCTCCATGGGATCCTGCATGAACTTCCTGCAGACTGGCCGGATCTCCTTCCTCACAGTGGCGCTAAACATCATGCACTGCTTCTCATAGGGTGTCAGGTGAAAGATTTCCTGTAGCTCCGGCCTCATGTCTAGCTCCTCCAGCATCTTGTCACACAGGTCAAGCAAAAAGTGCTCCACGTTCTTCAGGTTGAGGGTCCTGTTTCTCAAGAGCGCCAGGATCTAGCTCCGATGTGAGGACAGTTTCTCTTTGCACTTCCTCATCCTTCTTGATGGAGTGGCCTCCAAAGTACATGGACAACTTGAGACTGGGCATGTATTTGGAGAAGCACACATACACCTTGTTGACAGGAAGACCAGCTCCCTTATGTGACAAATGACCAGAACTGCCATCTGGCCACTGACAGGTTCAAGTTGCTGTTGTGTGGCCAGCATGAAGACCGCCATCCTGCCCATTGCAGACTTGGCCTGACACAGGATATCCATGTCCAGGATAGCCAGGGTATGCACTCATGCTGAATCTCTTAGGGGTGCTAAAATCCACAGTCCATGATGGCTTTCAAGAGCTCTGGATTCATTAGGAAGTCCCAAAAGTCAGATCTGTGGATGGAGACATAGGCGACTTGCACATCTTTCTTGTGAGTGTGGGAGTGCACTCAGTAAGAGCCTAGGGTTGTTCATCTTCCTCATAATCCAGAAGTTCATTTTTCATGTCTTGTTCTTGGTTTCTCATTCACTTCCTTATGCTAAGAGTAGGATCTCAGATGACCATTTTTGGATTGGATCTTTAAATTTTCGGGCCCAAGGGCCGGCCAAATAGCTCATCAGATTAATGCACTGGCAAGAAGGCACAGGGGCTGGGGGTTTCATACCAAGACTGAAGTGCCAGCCCTGCCCTGGGATCACGCTGAGATAGTGATTGAGACTGTGCATTGTGGTGCACACCTGTGATCCCAGCACTTGGGAGGCTGTAAACATGAGAATCATTTATGAATCCAATATAGTAGTGAGACCCTGAGCAACCTGTAGACCCTACAATAAAATATGGGAGAAAAAAAGAAATAAATTTTGGGATCCTAATTTTTTTTATTTGTTTGGATATTCCAGAAAAAAGATCTTTGTATGAGTGATTATTGCTTAGGATATTTTCAATGTCTCTGTGTTATCTATTTGCATTCTTGGTGATGTCTTTTGAAGTGCAGAAACTACCCATTAAGTGGAGGTCTCATTGGTTTATTCATTGAAATATTTCCCATACAGCTTGTTTTTTGAACATGAAATTTGTGCCTACTCCTATATCTTCAAAATTTCCAAATACTTTCTCTACCAGGAGATTTAGTGTTTCTGTTTTAATGGTCAGATCTTAATCCGTTTTGAATTTTGATTAGGACATAGTGATAGACAGGGGCCTAGTTTTAGTTTTCAGCAAATAGACAACCAGTTTTTCCAGCATCATTTGTTAAATAAGCTATGTTTCTTCTAGTGAACATGTTTGGCTCCTTTGTCAAAGATTTTGACATTATCGGTCCTATGGATAACTCCTTAATATTATGGACTACGGGACTATATTGGATTATTTTGCTGAATTCAGACATCTACAGTATTTCCATAGTAATGGAATACACATCTCTACCAAAACTCAACAAAAAAGGGGATACAAATGAATGATTATTTTGTATCTGTATTTACAAAATAGTTAGCATAGATATACAACTACTTTCTCTTAGTTCAGTGAGAAGAAAGATTTGTGCTAATAGTGTTGGGATAGGATATGATGTCTTCATTTTTACTATGACTAACCACTAAAAAGACAACAATATGCAATGTATTAATTATTGAAACTATGCTTCTGATCAGTTTTGAAACTGCCTCATTGCTATTTATTTCTCTATACAATTAATAAAATATTTGACTGATTTTTTATACAATTGTGTCTGCATCTTCTAATGTTTTCCATTGATTTTAAGCTCTTTTTGTCATTACCATGCTAATTTTTTCACAGCAGCTCTGTAGTATAATTTCAAAGGAGGGCTTATAATGCTTCCTGTCTTCCATTTGTTGCCCAATATTGTGTTTGCTACTCTAGGTCGATTCTGGTTCCAAATACATTTTAAGAATGTTTTCTCTAGATCTGTGTGGTATGATGGTGGAATTTTGATAGAAATTGCATTAAATCTGTATAGCAATTTTGGAAGTATGGCAATCTTTGCATAATTATTTCTTCCTATCCAGGATCAAGAAAAGTATTTCCATATTCTGAAATTTTCTTTGATCTCTATTTTCAGAGTAGTGTAGTTTTCATCGTAAAGATCATTTTCTTCCTTGGTTTCATTAATTCCTAGGTATTTCACTATTTTGGATGTTATCATGAAGGGTATTTTTTCTCAAATTTCATTTTTAGTGTGTTTCATATCTGTGCACAGGAATGCTATTGATTTTTGGTATTAAGTTTGTAACCTGTTATGATATTGAATTTGTTTATTAATTCTAGGAGCTTCTTGGTGTAGTTTTTTGGCTCTTCCAAGTAGAGTATAATGTCATCTGCACATAATGATAGTTTCACTTCTTCCTTATTTATTCTTATTTTTATCTGGCGCTGTTGTTGAATGGCTTTAGATAATGATACCAGAACGATATTGAATAGGGGTGGTGATAGAGGACGTCCTTGTTTCATACTGAATTTAAGAGTAAAAGATTTCATATTTTCCCCATTTAGAATTATGTTGGCTGTCAGAATGTCATAGATGTCTTTTATCAGATTGAGGTATAACCCATTTGTTGCAATCTTCTTTAGTGCTTTGATCACGAATGAATATTAAACATTTTCAAAAGTGTTTTTTGCATTGAATGTGGTGATCAGGAGATTTTTGGTTTTGGTTCTGTTGATGTCGTGTACTACATTTACAGATTTGCATATGTTGAACCATTCTTGCATCCATGGCACGAAACTTTTCTGGTCATGTTGTGTAATCTTCATGATTTCTATGTTCTATTTGCTAGGATCCTATTGATAATTTTTGCATTTATGTTCTTCAGGGAGTTTGGCCTGAAATTTTCTTTAATGGTTGAATGTTTCTCTGGTTTTGTTATCAGCATAATACTTGCCACCAGTAATTATATTGGTATTATTTCTTCCCTTGAAAAATCATTGAGAAGTTTGAGGAGTATTCTTGGTAAATCTTCTGTAAATTTCTTGTAAAATTCAGCTGTAAATCCATCTGGATAGGCCCTCATGACATCTCTGATCAAAATGCAGGCATGCCGCATGAGTGGGATCCATACCATGCCATCGAGACACCCCAACAATCCAGAGTGCCCTCTTCATGCCTGCCGCGTGAGTGAAAACTTCTGATGTGTTCTCCTGGCCCCCAGATCCAGACCAAGCTGGTGGGAGAGATTCTAGCTACCCTGAACCCCGGGGACCTCTCTAGTCCAAATCCAGGAACACAACATGAATGAGATCCTCTGCCTTGCCATTGAGACACGCCCACTACTCTGGAGACATACAAGTGCCAGCCAAGTGGGTGAGAACTTCTGCCACATCCTTGGGACTAACAGATCCAACCCAAGGCATGTACGGTGAGTGTGTGGTTAACACCTAGGAATCAATGATACCAACCCATCCCCTATGTCCCCTTGTCCCCTTCTGGCCCAGCTCAGGATTGACAAACAGGCTTTGGGTGAAACTCTGCAGCTGCATACCCTGCACAGAGAGGAGGGGACAGAAGAACCCAGAGAGTCCAGGAAATCTTGCCAGTGGGTCAAAACAGGTTCACTTCCAAGGGCTTCAGCATGAAAGAGCTGAGCACAGCAGCCAGAACCAAGCCAGGCAAAACTGAATAATTTCAAACTTTGCAGATTGGTACCAAAATTTCATT
Organism: Octomys mimax; assembly: GCA_002564305.1. Classification (NCBI taxonomy): domain Eukaryota; kingdom Metazoa; phylum Chordata; class Mammalia; order Rodentia; family Octodontidae; genus Octomys; species Octomys mimax. The sequence continues at coordinate 2,130 of NDGM011041424.1, read as the reverse complement.
AGGTGATAAAGTTATACCTCCAATAAAGCTCTAGAAGAAAGGTCAGAGGACAGTGCTAAGCAAAATGACAATGACAGCCCTTGCCCAGACCTGGTGAGTGTGTGGGAGAGATTCCGGCTACCCTGTGCCTGCGGGATCCGTCTGGTCCAAGCCCAGGCACAACACTGGTGAAAACCTCTTCCACCACTTGGGGAAACACCCCAACCCACCACAATCCCCCACACTCCTACTGAGTGAGTGACAGCTTCAGTCACGTTCTCAGGACACCCAGATCCAGCCCTAGCCCAGGCCCAGTGAGTTTGTGGGAGAACTTCCTCTCCAACTTACTCCACCTTGTCTCATTCAGACTCACCTGTGGACTGGAATAAAGGCCTGGGGTGAAACTCTGCAGCTGTATTCCCTGCAAAAAGAGTAGGGGACAGAACCACTCAGCTTGTCTAGGAGCAAAACATCTTGCCAGAGGGGCACAACATGTTCACTCCCAAGGGAGTGTTTAGAAATGACCTGAGCTCAGGAGCAAGACCCAAGCAAGGAACAGGTGGAAAAACTCAAAATTTGCAGATCTGCACCTCAGTTTCAGTAGGTGCTAAGGTTATAACTGTACCAAATCACTACAACAAAGTTCAGAAGACAGTGTTATACAAAATGACAACGAGAAGGAGCAAAATGCCATCTCAGAACTCAAGCCCATCCATAACAAGTGCAGAGGACATTAACCCAGAACAAATTAGAAATTACACAGCTGAAATCAATGAACCAACAACTTCAGAAAAAAGAAACAACAGCAGAAATGTATAGAGGAACTCAGACTGGAAATGAAAAAAAAAATCCCTGTAGTAGTATCATCTGCAGTAAAGAATCAAATGCAGAAACATATGGAGGAAACCCAGTGCCCACCCAGAACAAGTGCAGAGTATACTAGCTCAGCTGAAATGTATGAAATAATGGCGTTGAAAGTAAATAAGCAGCAGCAAAAAGTACTAGAGGAACTTACAGCAGAAAGCACTAGAGGAACTTACAGCAGAATTATTTTATGAAATAAAAAAAGAATTCCCTGAACTCATAGCATCTGAAGCAAGCAAACAAATACAGAAAAATAAGTAGTAACGTCAATCTGAAAAATAATCTGCACTAAAAAAATTAACAAATGCTTATAAAGAAGACATTCATAAAATATAGAGGAGATAAGAAAAATGACAGGTTCCATGAATGAACAATGCAAGAAAGAAGTAAATCGCATGAAGCAGAGTCAAAGAGATACAGATAAACTTAAAATCTCAATCACAAGTTTGCAAAACTGTTTGTGGGAAAGTGAAGACAGAGTTTCAGATATTGAAGTGCTAGTGCAGCTAGGGAAAAGGCAAAAAAAAGATCTCTTCAAAATAATTGCACTGCATAAAAAATAATTCATCAATTGCAAGACAATGAAATCATGAATAATGTGAGACCAATAGGCATCAATGGAAAGAAGGTATCAATCCAGAAGACATTAAAAAACTAGGGGCAGAAATAATAGCATAAAACTTCCCAAATATGAGGAAACAATCTGACATACAGGTAACCAAAGTATACAGTAGGAGAAGTAACATAAACCAATTTAAATACACCAAGACGTATAATATTCAAGATCTCTGAAATCTAGCACAAGAATAATATATTGAAAGCCAGTAGAGGAAAGAAACAGATCGCATTCAAAGTAAAACCCATGAAAATTATGTCTGACTTCTCTTCACAAACCATGAAGGCAAGAATAGCATGGAGCACGGTACTTCAAGACCTCCATGAAAACAAATCGCAGCCCAGAATACTATAACCTGAAAAATTCTTTCAAGTTTGCTGGAGAACTAGGCTAATTCCATGACAAAGAACAAATAATGAATTTCATGATGACAAAACCAACTCTGCACAGGCTCCTGAAAGTTGTTCTAGAGAGGGACCAAAATTATCATAACTTCACGAATGAGATAAGAAGCAGCCAACTACATAGGGAAAACAATTAAACACGGGAGAAAAAGGAGTAAACAACAACAGGTAAATAGCATGTCAATCATAATTCAATTTGAATTATGTGTCAATTATAACTGGCAGTGTAAATGGACTCAATTCAAAAATTAAGGGAAATATACTGGC
>NDGM011041410.1:0-13655 GCA_002564305.1 Octomys mimax | reverse complement strand
TCTCTCTCTCTCTCTCTCTCTATATATATATATATATATATATATATATATATATATATTTTTCCACATGTCCTTCACTGCTCTGTCAAATGAAAAAGTCGATAAATTCATGATAAATATTTAAAATGAGCTACATTTAACACTTAAAAATACCCAGGGGAAATTGTTTTTTAATATAATTCTTCTAGGGCTGGTGAGATGGGTCAGTGGTCTAAAGCACCTACTTGGAACAAGCTTGGCAAAACACAGGAACCCCGGTTCAATCCCCCAGCACCACATGCCAGCCAGCCCCGCCCCCTGGTGGACTCAGCTGGCCACACACACACACACACACACACACACACACAAATAAATAAATAAAATTTAAAAAAAATATAATTCTTCTAGTAGATACTACAGAGTTTAGAGGTACATTTCAGTAATGGGTAATATTATATTTCCCCACACAACTGTCATCGTAGGCATCTAATTTCTAGACTATCTTAAACTATTCGACATATGACAGTCAACATAAGGCAGATTCCGTGGGGGACACATTTTACAAGAATTCTCTTTATAGATTCAAAGCCTTGAAATAATTGGTCTTAAAATATATAAATGGTATTCAAATGTCTTTTTCACATGAATAAACTGTCCTTCAAATTTCATCTGACAAAACTGCAAGAAACATTATCAGATCCCAATTATTCTCATGAGAGTGGAACATGTATTAATCTCATCAGTTCATCAGGCTGATGTGTTATATTCAAGTGATTCATGCATGTCTGTGAGTTTGTGACAGAAGTGAATCTCAAAGAATGTAAGAAGTACTTGTTAAAATTAAATCCCATTATAGTTTGCATTATGGAGCCCTTTATGGTTCTTTACTATCACAATTTGTTGATATATGCATGTGAAAATTATAATTTGGGGGACTAACTTAATAGCTAAATTTTCTTTAGAAAAAAAATGATGCACCATGTTAATGCTTTCATAGATGGTGTTTGTACTATTAGAAATATTACACTAGGATGTTGCTAATATATATCTCAAATTATATCAAAAGGCTCTTTCATGTGCCAAAAAGAAATCAATACTATTCAATTTCGAATTTTGTGCAACCCTGAGCTAATTTTTCTTTTACAGTGGGGATTATATCAAAGATATATAACATCTGATAAAGCTTGTTGTCTTGAATCAGTGTTCAATTTTAATGTAGCAACTATCATTAAAATGAAAAACAGCAAGTTTATAAATACCTATGAATAAGAAGGCCATCTTGTATAAAAAATATGGATCTATTAAGCATCACCTCCTGGGCAAATAATTGCATCTGTCATGGAGGAAAGGTTATCATTTATGGTTACTGTGTTAATGTTTTAACTTGCAATTCTATAATTAGATGGAAAAATTATTCAAGTAAATGTTAGCCTAAAATAATTTTTGCCATAAAACAGACTGATTAATCCCTGAGTGATTAAAAGTATCTACTGAAATGAATTCTCAAATAAAGACCTTAAAATAAACAAAAAGGAAATTTGTGCTTTGAAAATGTTAATACGTATTCAATGTAAAGATAAAGTGAAACTTATCTCGGGGCTGGGGATTGGCTCAGCAGAATAAATGCTTCTTTGTCAAGTGCAAGGGCCTGAGTTCAATCCCTGGTTCCACCAAAAAAAAATGTTAAACTTATCTCACCCTTTAACATTTTAACAATGTGTTTTTAACTGAAGAAACCAACCTAAACTACATACAAACCTGAGTTATGAACAGTTTATGTTAAACGTTTTATCATTAAAAGTCACATTGTATACTAGAAATAACAATAAATATCAATTAAACTACATTAAAATATTTTAAGAAACACATAGATAATGATATCTTTATAAATAGAATTACAAATATTAAATTTGTGTTGAGTTTTGACAAAAGCAAAAACATTTAATCTTTTATTTTAAAAGTTGCAATTATTGTATCTTACAGGTGAGTCAAAGTAAAGTTTTCTATTAGAACTACATACAACAAAGCTCTTGTAGAGTGAAAAGTAAAATTCAAAATTATTCTTTCTGAAAAAAAGGTGAATTCAGTCATGAGAATACTTTTCCAAATATTTTAGTACAAAATAGCTTTGCATAATTTTGAATATAACCAATATTATACATCTATGTATCGAACGTCTGTATATTCAAATAATTCATCAACTCTATTATGCCACATTATCAACTCCACTGATAAAGGAAAATTAAGGATCAGAAAAAAAATACTTCAAGTTCCAATCCACACAGTTAAGAATAGCAAAGCTTTGATTTTAATCCAGGTAGGGCCCCATGCCCCAGAATTCTTCTGAAATATCTTTTCCTTTTAAAAGCCAAAAATAAGGACTGAGGAGATTGCTCAGTGGCATAAGTGTCTGTCTGACAAGTGCAAGGTCATGAGTTCAATTCCTGGTAGTAAAAAATATTAAATCAGAAAATAAATTATTTTAAATAATGTATAATCCTATCCATTTTTAGTATTTGTATGCAGGCATGGCCAGTGCACAATATTATGATTTATGCCTGAGCACTGTCAAATGAAACTTTTGATTTTTTTAAAATGAAGATGGGTGTCTTGGTAACTTTTTTCTCATTTCTGTGATAAAATATCCAATGCCTAAAATTAAAGAAGGAAAGTTTTATTTAGGTCACCATTTGCAGAGATTTCATTTAAAATAGCATGTTTTCAAAGGGGAGTGAGTGGCATGGCACAGGGGCAACATTTCAGGGCAGCAGAAGACAGCAAAAGCAGCAAGTACAAAAAGACTGAGAGTGATCCCCTTTTCCTCCCTTATATTGTAAACAGGTTACCTTCTCTCATGGCCACGAGTAACATGTACAGTTTCTGTGCCTTCCACTTGCACAGGATGAGAATATTTAAAACAAAGGATATTGGGCCCCTCCTGAATCATATAGTTATACTTCTAAACTTCTCAATTTGACACATGTATCAACTTTAAAACTGGGCATATAAATATTTAATGAAATATGGAAAAATTCATTATTTTGTGAAATGCTTGGTAAGAACTGACGTGACAATATGCTTTTTTCTAATACCATATGAAAATTTCAGCATGTAACTGACCTCGCACTCTAAACATTGCATGATCAGTTAATATAAATATTCAGACATGACAGATTGTTAGCAAACACAAACCAACTATAACAATCTGAGATAAGCCAAATCTCTTTATATTTGAGTCTGCTTTTACTAATAAGTCATGTGATAGATAAGTCAGTTGGATAAGGCTATGTCTGACTACAAACTGCTTAACTGTTTATATCAGAAAATAATCAGTGGCCAATTTTAGAAGGGCCACAAATGACTGTTGTGCTGTCTTGTTTTGAAGCTTCTGCCCTAGTGAAAGTGATTATGTTGGCTGAGTTGTGAACCACTCTCAGGGTGAAAAGCCATCCAGTGAACAACATAGCAGTATTTGACATTTTTCACGTTTAATTTCAGTGAAGAATATTATACATGTAAAGTAAAAAAAACAAACAAACAGAATTTAAGAATCTGCATACCTGGCATTTTTGCTATATTAAAGACCCTCCCAATAACTAATTTTTTAAACTCCAAATCACATCCAATATTATAAATACACTTAATGAATCCTTTTTATTAACCACTGACTGCACTACTCATTTCTATCTGCCTAGTTCGCTTCTTCTTTAACTAAGAAGAGTAGTGCCCCACCATTCTTTTTAACGTTTCAGAACTCAGCTCTGTTCAGTGATTGTTTTATTGCCCTTTGAGGTGTAAAAATGACAGGAATTATCAATTCCTGGCAAAAATCAATGGAGAACTTGATCAGGGTGTACTCTTCATGTGGACAATCATAAGAAGTGATTAACAAACAGCAATACGTAACAGACTTCACACAATAAACATTGAATTATCCGCTAATATAAATATCCAGACATGACAGATTGTCTGGACATTTTTTGGCAAAAAAAATAAAATAATCTTTTTTTGAACACACTGCAGAAATAACTAACATCTTTGTTATACAACTTACAAGGCTTGAAAGGAAAACCAGGTAAAACACCTTGTTAAATTTAATTGAAACCAAAGAAAGCTACATGTCACATAATTTACAAACAATGTTAAATAAGCTACAGTAGCAATTACAATTATGATTATTTATGGATATTAAACCTGTGAGTGATTTTAATTAATTAAGACTCTTCTATGTCCCTGAACTATGCCCACTAAGTTTAGGACATACCAAAATAAACACATAATTAGTTTTCTCAGTCGTCACTATCTCCTATAAAAAGGGGAAAGCAAGGTACAATAAAATAGCATCTTAATTCTCTAGCATGGAAACTGTGATGTACAAAATAAAAATTATGTAAAATTTAAAAAAAATTGTTAAAAGAATTAAGGAACCAAGACATACTTTAATTTTTTATAGTTTCTATGTATGTTTGTGCTGCCAATAATCTAAACATATTAAAGTCCTTATTCTTTCTTTTTGGTTTTAGTGTTTCACAACATACAGTAATTAAGAACTGCATAAAAGAATTCCTTTTCAGAGAAATAAAATTAAAGAAATGACTGCTTTTCAATTTCATAATATCACAGACCACCCAAGAACTTCCAGGACCTAAATAATATAAAGAAAATTATTATTTGATTATAAAAATTAATATATTATTTTAAACAAAGTTGATTCAGCTAACTTTTAGAATATTTTTTCAAATCATTTCCACCCCAAGATTAAGAGATCCTCATTTGGAACTAGACATGACCTTAAATCATTTTTATCCACTTATCTTTTTGTTTCATTTTGTATAGCTTTATATGCTTCAACTTTTATGTACAACTACTTATAACTGTGACTATTTGACATACCAGTAAAAGATGTTTAATGTCTTTTTTTAAATGAACAAAATATTTGATGATTGTGAAGACAGATGTATCTTAGTAAAACTCTTGGCCAGAAGTTCTTATGAAATTCACCAATGCCAAAGCCACATTTTAGCAGTAGCAGCAACAATATCTAACCTGCTTTAGTTATGGAGTATTTGCCTTAAAAACTGTAGTCATATTAAAATTAATTAATTATTTTTTATGTTAGAAGTGTAATACTGTTTGTTTTTATATTTTAATCATAAGCAGGTGATGAGACAAGTCAGAAGATATTTAAAATGAAAAGCTGACATATTTATAGACAATTTTTAATATCTTTTTGCAGATATACAACCTAAATATTCAGAACTCGTAATTTAATGGGGCTACTGCTGCACATGTTTGAACATAAGACCATAGTATAAATTTCATGATCACAGGACAGAAAGTTCAGAAACACTTGGAGCAAGAGGGGAGTTTTTCTGTGTATACCTGATATACTCTTGAAAACTATTTCAGGATAGCTTCACAATGAAAGGATCCTGTTGAATTAAATTCCCACATGGAACAATTTGTATTGATAACACAGATTAGTTTCTAAATTTCTTCACAGAGGAGATAAAATTAATATAATTTTTTTCTATTTTTATTCAGACAGCGTTGAAATCCATCTATGACTTCCATCAACTCCATTATAATGTCTTTCTTATGAACCATTTGGAGATGTGAAGCTTTTGATTCAAAGTTTGCAGTAGAAGAACCTTGACACATCATTTACTTCTTATTAATCATTTGATTATTGTGCTTTTCAAAAATTCAATATCAGTAAATCGAATCTTTTATTTGTGTTGATTGAAGCAATTCAGAAAGGTTTAATCCCTCTTCCTGGTCTTCCCCTGCCACTTTAACTGTTTTGCTCTGAAAACAGCTTTCATAGCATTGTTATTTATGCTCTTTCTGCAGAGACTATTTAAATATCAAGGTTATTGTAGAGGACATCCTCATTCAGGTGCTAGTAGAGGTGTTCTTCAGTCTGCATACAAATTCGCAAGATTCGTGATAGTTGAAGTAGTAGCTGACTAACTTTTCTGTTCATTGTGGTTTGTTGCAAAGTGTGTAGTCCAGTAGAGCTGAATTTACTTTCTCCTGGATACTTTCAGCTACCTGGTTGTTCTGGATGTCTTTCACATCGAAAGTAAACAACACCAAGAAATAGTGAACTACACCCACAATCTCTCATTTTGCAAACTGTAGTAAGCAAAGTTTGGTCACTAGCTCCTATGAGTGATTCGTGAGGTTTTTGAAGGTGGTGTCATCTTATGATGCTATTGTTGAATAGTCTATTTATTGCCCAGTAAACAAGAAGATTGATCCTGTATTTCTGTGTACCACTTGTTGGTAATTTTAAAGCTTACCACATTTCTTCCCACTTTTAGCTTTACTGCAACACTCAGACATTTTTGAATTCAATGCTAAAGATCACATTTTATATATGCCTCGACATTTTGGCAATTTTCATTTTCTATATGTGTAACCTTTTTATTATTTTCAACTGTTAATTTATAAAATCCATTGAAATTCCTAATAGGAGGACAACAAGTGTGGTGAACAGTAGAGTAAGTCTCTCAGATTTTATGCTCAGACACTGGAACATAGCAAAGTGAGAAAAGGAGTGGAATGGATCCCCAGGATCTATAATTGATCTGAAGCAATAATTTAGGTCCACAGGGAGATCACAGAAAGTTCAAAGAACCAGAAGGCGGTGGCAGTTGATAGTTTCTCACTCATCCCAATCTCTTTGTGTAGGTAGTGCAGGTTGAAACTGCATAACATGGTGAGTTCTAGTAACCCCAGATGAACACAACAGTGAAATAGAGTATTGGATGCAGTGGACTGCAGAGGCTAGTGAGATATTTGTTTTCAGATATCCCACAGGAGAGGGTGATTGATTGCAGCGGTTTTGGAGAAGGGCCTAGTAAACGTGAAATTCAGATCAACTGGTGGCACCATCTAGTGGTCACATCACTTCTGCTGGCTGAATAGGTCTGGTTCCAGCCTCACGACGAAAAACCAGCCTAAAATTCTGTGGAAATACAAGTGTAGGCTCCCTGAGATTATCCACTACATTGCCATAAAGCTGTTGTTGTCTTATTGTGATTAATCAATATACACCTGGTTTCTCACTAACCATGTTGTCTATCATTGATAACAGAGAAACTGCATGAAAAGGACTTTTTCTTTTTTTCCTCCACTTTAATTCTTTCTCTCTGTTACTTTTCATATTCTCTTTTCCTTATTCTTTGTTCCTGGTTATATGTGAATCAGAAGATTGTTTGTTGCTATTATTCTAGTCTTGCTTTTATTTCTTCTTTATCTATTTAACTTATGTCTTCTGCATGTTTCCTAGTTGCATCACCTCTGTCCTCCAGCTTTGCTTCTAATCTATACATATTCTTCTGTTTCTCTATTTTTTACAAGCCTCTTAAAAAATCCCCCCCCCAAAATGTCATCATATTGATTGCTTAATTGCTGCATAAAATTTATAGTTCATTTTAGATTTTACTATATAACCACAAATATAGCTCATACTGTTAAACATGACAAATTAATAACTACATGAATTTGTCATTTTCTAGGTTGTGTTTGGTCCTATTGTTATTGATCAGAGTGACACTTTATCCTAAGGGACATGGTCTAACCTGTTGTTCTTCCTAATATACCAAAATATTAAGAATGCCTATGTGTTATAAAAATACTACATATAAGAGTCAAATAACCAGGAGCTGGACCAAGTTGGCAGCAATATTCCATCCCCAATAACTAGAAGAGTTAGGATCTTCAACAGACTCAGAATCTGGAAGCTAGCTACCTCTGCGAGGCATCTTTAAGAATTTACTATTTCTTCACAATTCTAAACACTAGCAATAAACATACTAACCATAGGAAACAACACACATCAACTCAGAAATTAAATTAAAAAAATGAGAAGACAGGGCTGGTGAGATGGCTCAGTGGTCTAAAGCACCTACTTAGAAAAAGTTAAGCTAAGCAAAGCACAATCCCCCAGCACCACATGCCAGCCAGCCCTGCCCCTTGGTGGGCTGAGCTGGCCACACACTAAATAAATAAATAATTTTTTTTAAAAAGACTTCATATTAAAAAAAAATGAGAAGACATACTAGATGCAACCTGGTATATCCAGCTCACTAAAGGCAAACCAAGAAGACAATGCAGTAGAACAATCCAAAAGCCACCCATATGGACTCGCTGGAGAGGAAAAAGCACAAATAAAAAGGGGAATAATCATTCTAGAAAAAATCTAATTTTACATAATTCCCACATAACTACAGAAATAGTGATCATAATGAAAGACATGCTTAGAGAAGTGAGAGCAGATACACATAAAAATATAGACACATAAGAAGATAAAAACATAAATGCCCCAAAACGCAATCTATAAACAAGATATCCAGAAATTAAAATGTACTCATGTGAGGACAGAATCTCAGATATAGAAGATAAGATTGCATTTAGTGATCATGAATAAAAAGACTTCCTAAAAATAACAAGAGACAAGATGTTAATTCAGCAGATGCTAGATGATGCAAAGATATAGGACAGATTGGAGTCACTGAGAAAACAAGATATAGTACAAATGACATAAAATTCTGTTCACAGACATCATGGCAAAAAGGTTACCTGGTAGGGAAAATAATTTGACATACAGATAAATGAGGTATTTAAAACTGCAATTAGTTATGATCAAAATGTCTACGATAAGATATATGATACTTAAGATTCCAGAAGTTCATCAGAAGCAAAGAATACTAAAACTGTTAGAGGGAACAAACAAATCACCTATAGTTGAAGTTCATCAGAATCCTAGAAGACATTTAAACAGAAACAATCAGATCAAGAAAAGCATGTAGTGAAGTATTTCAAGTGATAAAAGATAACAACCTTCAACCAAGAGTAATGTACCCTGTAGAGTTATCATTGAAAATTGATGGTGAGATAAGATACTTCCATGGAAAGAAAAACAGAAAATTCACAAATACCAGACCAACACTCTTAAATGTTTTGCAGAGCATTCCAGAAAGAGATAATGAGGGTTCACTCAATGAATCCCTTCAGAATAAATCCACCAGTCAAGGAAAACAAAAAGGGAACATAAATGAGCAAAAGAAAGTGAAATGGCAAAGATAAGTAAATACGTATCACTTATAACGACCAACATGATGGACTTAGTTCAACAATCAAAAGAAACACATGTGAAAAATAAATGAAGAAACAAGTTCAAACAATATGCTGCATACAAGAAACATATTTAATTCTGAAATAAATTCATAGATTGAAAGTGGAGAAAATAGTCCCTGTGGCAGAGACAGAGCAAAGCACAGTGGTAGCTATTTTACTTGCTCATTAATCAAATTTCAAATCACAACTAAGAGAGACAAAGAAGTCATTGCCTTTTTGTTAAAAGAACAATTCAAGATGAAGATATAACAAACATAAATATATGTGCACCGAAGATCAGTGCACTCACCTACATAAAATAAATATTAGCATATTAGCATAAATGAAAAATGATGTAAGCATTAATACAATTATAATTGAAAATATCAATGTCCTGCTGTCACAAATAAGCACATGAACTAGACAAGTAACAATGACATGTTAGAACAGAGTCAAACTTTTGAACAAGTGGACTTAGTAGGTGACTATAGAGTTTTCCACCCACTTCATAATATTAATTCTACTCAGCTACACACGGTATATGTTCCAATTGACAACATAGAACATGCTTAAATAAATGCAAGGCAATTAAATTATCCCATGAGCATTATGAGAATGTAGTGCAATAAAATTAGAAACCAATAGTGAAAGAAACCACAAATACTTCATAAAAACATGGAAATTAAATAATACTCATTGAGAACCAATGTGTCACAGAACAAATTAGACTGTTTTTACAATTACATTACAATGCCAATAGAATATAAAATAACTTATGAGTCATGAGGAAAGCAGTTCTATGATGGAAATTTATACCACTAAATACCTATACCAGAAAAATAGGACTTATTCTAATTTTAAAAATCTGATATTGAACTCCCAGCTATTAGAACAAGAAGAGAAAGTCAAGCCTAAAACTCAGGCAATGAAGAAAAGTATAAAGATCAGAGAACAATAATGGAGGAGATAGCTTAGTGGACTAACTGCCTGCTTAGGAAAGCACAGGGACTGGGGTTTCATCCCCTGTTCTGCATGCCTGGCCAGCCCCAGCACCAGGTGTGCTGATACAGTGACTAAATCCTGGTGTGGTGGCTAATACCTGTAATCCAAGCACTGGGGAGGCTGAAGCTAGGAGGATCACTAGGAGTTGAAGCTGTATAGTGGGACAAAATACGAAACAAAAAGATCAGAGAACATATTAATGCAATGGAGACTAAGAAAACAATACAAAGAATCAATGAATAAATTAGTTGTTTCTTTCTTGAAAATTAAATAAATTTGATCAGCCCTTATCAAACTTATGAAAAAGGAAAGAAAACATGGAATTTCATGCAATTATGTGTGAAATTAAAACAGATGATGCAGAAATGCAGAATATCTTCTACACTTAATTTAAATTCTGATAAAACTGAAGAAAAGAAGAAATGCACACATATATTACCCAAGTTGAATCAAGAAGTTATATAGACACCATCTCAGTGGGCCTACCAGGAAGGAACCCTGGGACCAGCAGGAAGCACAGCACAGTGGGACAACCCTACCTCAGTGGGCCTATCTGGAAAGAAGTGCAGGACAGGCAACTAGTAGGGTGCAACAGGCCTACTTGGACCTGGCCCAGCTGGAAGGATTCAGTTAGAGCAACCAGACCCTAGGCAGGTCCTGCCAGTAGAATTCAAGTTCATTAGATTTATACCTGATGAACTGAGGCATACTGTGAAACCCAGCCAAGCTCAGACCAAGGTCCAGACCTACAGAAACACCTTCACAGCACAGAGGTGGCAGCAGGTAAATGGGGTAAGCTAGTCTGCCTGAAAGATTCAAGGTGCATAAAGAGCAGATGGTCAGACAGAACTGAGGAGAATTAATTTAATTACAAATTCCAAATTTAAGATCTGCTCTGTTATACAGCTAAAATGTTTGCTCCTGTGGTTGAAAGTACAAACCCATGAGCTGCAAAAGTGTGTCAATTTCTAAATTTCACTAGCTGTTATTAGTATTGTTAATTGTATTACTGTTAAAAGGAAATGATTTCTGCCTTAACCTCATGTATACACTTGGAAATTAATATCGGGAGGTTCTTGGGCAATAACACCACCAAAGCCCTAACTGAAGGGCAGAGGACAGTGCAAAACAGAAACCAATAACTCACTCTCAATCAATAGAGAAACAAAATCTTGGGACACACACAAAACAAGAATCTCTGACATAGGAGAGATACTTAAAAAACAGATGCTTTCGAGAAAAGCTCTGATGGTACTGAAATAGCTCCAAACTATCAAACTTTCACAAAAAGTTGTCACAGAAATCAAGATAAGAGTTCTCTCTGAAATAGAAAATGACAAAAAAAGAGAGCCAGCTCAAGTTCATTATTCTCAGGCCACAAGCCCACCCTGAACAAACCCTGAAGTCATCAGTATAGAAGAAATTGGAAGCCTCACACGTGAAATATTTGAAACAATAGCAAATGATGTAAAGAAACAGCTGTAGAAGAGTCTAGGGTATAGAGGAAATCAGATCAGAAACAATCTCACAGGTAAAAAAAAAAAGAAATCACAATTATAATGAAAGAATTGCTAGTCATTTCTTAAAAAGATACTGATAAAAAATAGAGAGTAGAAAAACAATGGAAACCTTGAATGAGAAATATAAGAAAGAAATAGAATCCATGAAGCAAATTTAAACAAATATATAGGAAATTAAAACCTCAATCACAAGCTGACAAAAGAGTTTGAATGAAAGTGAAAGAAAGACTTTCTGACATGGAACACACAGTTGCAGCTAGTGAAAAGGTAAGTAAAGATCTCTTAAAAAGAACTAAGATACAGGAAAATAATATTTCAATATCTGCAACACGGTACGAAGATGAACAATATGAGATTAATAGGCATCAGTGAAAAAGGAGCCAACACAAATGACATAAAAACAAAATGTGCAGAAATGATAGCATAAAACATTCCAAATATGGTGAAACAATATGACATTTGGTAACTGAGGCATATAGAGCTCCAAATAATATCAAGCAAATTAAAACTACACCAAGACATATAATAATACAGATACCAGAAATACAGCACAAGAACAAAATACTAAAAGCCTCTAGAGAAACGAAACAGATCATATTTAAAGGAAAACCTATCAGAATAACAATAATTTTCCCCTCACAAACAATAAAGTCAAGAAGAACATGCAGCAAAATACTTTAAGTTCTACAAGAGAACAAATTCCAACCCAGACTGATATACTCTGCAAAACTCTCAAGTTTAATGGAGAAGCAAAATACTTCCATGAAAAACAACTGAAAAAAAAATTCATGGCAACCAAAAGAACTCTACATAGAGTAAGAAAAGATATTCGAGAAAGGGATCAAAATACCCACAATTTCAAGAAGGGAAACCTAAATAAACCACGAAACAGGGCAAACTATTAAACACAGGAGAAAAGTAGGGAAATAACAGCAGGAAAGTAACACAACAAGCATAAGTCAATACGTCTCACTTATAACCACAGATTTAAATGGAATAACTTCACCAATTAAAAGAAATCGACTGGCACAGTGGATTATGAAACAAAATCCAACAATGTGCTGTATACAAGAAAAACATTTGACTCATAAAAAAATCAGACTGAAAGGCAAAGGATAGAAAATATTACTACACATTCCAGGACCTCAGCAAATTGCAGGAGTAGCTATTCTTTTCACACTCTGAATTTCAAACCAAGGATGATCAGATGTGATAAATAAGTTCATTATATACTGGCTAGGGGAAAAATTCAAGAGGGAGAGGTAACAGTCATAAATATGTATATACCGAATATGAGAGCTCCCAATTATATGACAAATTTTACATGACACGAAAAATCTCATATCCAATATCACAGTATTAACAAGGGACCTTCACAACTCATTTTTTCAAAGAGACAGGTCAATCAGACAAAAAAATTGGCAAAGAGTTAATAGAACTGACCCAAGCCTTTGAAAAAATGGACTTAAGAGACATAAATTGTGTTCCACGCAACAACATCTGAATACATATTCTTTTTAACTGCCCTTAGGGTTTGTTCTGAAATAGATGACATACAAGTCCATAGATTATGCTTAAGTATATGCAAGAAAACAGAAATTATCCCACGCATATTGTCTGACCACAGTGTAATGAAACTGGAAATTAGTGACAAAAGAAACCATAAAACCCCATAAACATATGGAAATTAAATAACATGCTCCTTAGCATCAAATTCTTTACAGATGACATTAAAGAAGAAACTAAACGATACTTACAATCCAACAAAAATTCAAACAAAAATTGTCAGAATATGAGGGATGCAATGAAGGCAGTCATCAGATGGAATTCTATGGTACTGAAATCACACATTAGAAAAACAGAGTGAGAACAAATAAATACTGTAGTGCTGCACCTCAAGCATGTAGAGAAAGAAGAGCAAAGCAAGCCCAAAAACCAAAGGCAGGAGTAAATCATAAAGAAGAGAGAAAAATTAATGCAATTGATATAAAAAATATAAAGAATAAGTGCCTTCAAAACCTGTTTCTT
>NDGM011041403.1:0-14999 GCA_002564305.1 Octomys mimax | reverse complement strand
AACCAGGGATTGAACTCAGGCCCTTGTGCTTGCCAGGGAAGCACTTATTCCACTGAGCCATCCAGCATCTCCCCGGCCCCAATCTTATTTATTTTCAATCAACTCAAGAGACCCTTCAGAAAATGGTGAAGTTGCCACTGCTAGTGAGAGAATACGTGACAAACTTCTCACTGGAATCAACCTCAAGCCCAGAGAGCTCTATTGCCTATGAAGTAAGGGTTAGAATCTGACATTTACAACCATCGTCGTGACCTAAATTATTCATTGGTTTTGGAAATGGTCCTGGACCAGTCTTATAAGTCCTCCTAAAATAGCTGATTTCACAAAAATTTGCAGCATGCAGTGATAAGAAATTGAGAAGAACAAATGCAATGTCCACCAAGTACCACTGCAATGCAGAGGAGATGCAGGGAAACTGGCAAGTGGGCAGTGTTCAACAGAAATGTGCGGTGACAGATAAAATAATCTTTCAATAGCTGCTATAAAGATGCAGTAATGAAGCAATTGAACGATGAAGTGAGAATACAAACTAATGATACAAGAACCGAGAGAGAGAGCACAATAACAGACAAGAAGGAAGTGAAATGTGGCTATTAAAGTATGAGAAAGTGAGAAAGATATTTAATAATAAAACCATCACACAAGCTGGACTAAAAAAAGGAGCAACTGCAGGCAGAAAGCACTCTCTGTTGGCTGTGACACCGGATCACACGCAAAAGCCCAGTGACATGAAAATCACTCATTGTTCAGCTGAAAGGTAGGAAATGACATTTGTTGAAAACAGGAAAAAAGAACTTTAACATACATAGTTGAAATCCATCAAACAAATTCAAAATGAATTGCAGATATATTTTTAGAAATAGCAAAAGCTTGAAAAAACACACTTTTCCAGGACTGTCAAAACTGAGACATATATCAGTAAACTTGACTTAAAAGAGGATATTTTTTGCATACTTGAACAAAAAGACATATATTCATATGGGAAATGATACATTTAGAGCATTACTTCAGGGGCTTCACCAAAATAGCTTACAAAGACATGAGTAGATTTAATATTTAAATATATATTGGCTTTATAGTACTAGATAAACCATGGACATATACTACAATCTTGTAGTGACAATGACCATTGCAGAGTTGAAAGCAAAAGAAAAAAAAGATAAACTTACATACATTAAAAATTAAAGATATGGCAAGATAGCTCACTGTACCAAGCGCCTGCTTACACAAGCATGGGGATCTGGGTTCGATCCCCAGCATCACGTGCCATGCCAGTCTCACCCTGGGGCGTGCTGAGCCAGCCACCAAGACCAGGCGTGGTGGCCCACACCTGTATTCCCATAATGGGGAGGCTGAAAGCAGCAGGATCACTGTGAATTTGAGCTGCACAGCAAGACCCTATGCTAAATACATAAAGTTAAAAATTACTTCATGACAAAAAGATAAATTTTCACAACTCAATTCAAAAATACATCTGGAGCTTTTAACACTGACCAAAAAAAAAAAAACCTTCTATTTTTCAGTGAATCATACAATGGAAAATAGCTTAAAAGGACAGGTAACATTGAAACAAAACAAAACAAAACAAAAAAGCACTTTCTTTTTCTTTTCTTTTTTTTTGTGTCCTGTACTTAGAACAGAGCCTACAGGGTCTCAATATCCGTGTCTGGTACTGCATGCCATGCCGGCCCCATCCCTGGCCCACTGAGCCAGCCACTGAAACCAGGCATTGTGGCTCATGCCTGTAATCTCAGTGCTGGGGAGGCTGAGACAGGAGGATCATTATGAGCCCGATCTGCATAGTGAGACCCTGTACCAGTAAATAAAAAATAAGTAAATATTTTATAAAAGGATGATAATTTTTATTAGAAGGGAATAAAATGTCAAGTAGTGGGTTCAGATTTTTACTATAAGTCTGATGAACTTTGTTAAATTAGGGGAAAATAAGCTTGCTATGGACTTGATAGTAAAAATGTAAGTTCAAAAGTAGAACAAAGAAGGGCTGGCCAAATAGCTCAGCAGATTAAAGTGCCTGCAAGCAGGTGTAGGGGATAGGGGTTTAATCCCTGGGCCTGCTGTGCTGGCTCTATCCCTAAGGGGCACTGAGATGGCAGTTGAGACTGGGTGTGGTGGTGTGTGCCTATACTCCCAGCTCTTGGGAGGCTGTACACAGGCGGATCACTACTCCAATCTAGTAGTGAGAACCTGAGCACCCTGGAGAACCTTCCCTAAATAAATAAATAAATAAAATTTAGAAAAGTAGAACAAAGAAATGAAAGAGTAGCG
This sequence comes from Octomys mimax, assembly GCA_002564305.1. Classification (NCBI taxonomy): domain Eukaryota; kingdom Metazoa; phylum Chordata; class Mammalia; order Rodentia; family Octodontidae; genus Octomys; species Octomys mimax. The sequence goes on along the minus strand of NDGM011041403.1, from coordinate 12,713 downwards.
TGCATAGGTGTTATTATTTCTCCAAAGCCATAAGATAATCTGTTCACTTCAGCTGCGATGAAGAGCATACCTGAAAGCACACTCAAGGCCCCAAAACTGGTTGTTTTGGGGGAGAAACTTGGCCTGAATAGGGAAAGGGTGAAGGTGAGACTTTTTATAGTACGTTCTTTCAAAATCTTTAAATTTGAATCCTGCAAATTTGTTTCTTTTAGAAATTGTACTAACACAAAAATTGTGTTTTTTGAAGACGTACTCAAATTCAGAGTATTCCTTCAAAATTTCCCTTCCCGCAAATGTGGGAGGCTTAGTCATGCCTGCACCCAGTGAGTGTGGGTGAGTGTGAGCACGAGTGTCTTGGAGAGGACAGTAGGAAGATTTTGAGCTCCCGGGGCAGCTGTGGCGGGAGCTACTGAGAATGTCCACTGCATCCCCAGCCCGTCCTCCCTGGTGCGCAGGATTCATGGTTCACCTGGTGAGTGTGCAGCTGAGGAGCTCAAGTCTGAGCTCAGAGCTTCAGGGCTCTTAGTTCACACTAACCCTGCTCAGTTTTTATTCCTCCAAATGAATGTACTTGACAGTGAGGCTGAGACTAAAGGAGTTTCCAGATACAGAATATTGTAAGAAAACCTGGCATCACCCTCAAACGGATGTTCCACTGATCCCTGGCCAAGGCCTCAACTTCCACTTTTGTCAGTGCAATTTTAACTTCCAAACTTCTACACTGTCCCCCACTGTTCACCAGGACTTTGTTCCGAGATCTAGTGGGATAAGTCTTCCCAGATCCTAAATTTGAGAAAAGATGTTGAGGATGCTATGATTTCCCTAGGTTCTTTGTATTAACTAGTTCTTTTCATTCATCAGGTACAAGCACTATACATGAAGGAGTTATATAGCATTTTTGAACTTCTAAAAGTATCCGTGGACACATTATTGTCTTTCCGCTTCAAATCCACCCTTTACTACTTTTTTTTTTTTTTTTTTTGTATTTTAGGGAAGGGTCTACAGGCTGTTCAGGTTCTCACTACTAGATCAGACTCTTAGTAATCTGCCTATTTTTTACAGCCTCCCAAGAGCTGGGATTACAGGTGTGCGCCACCATGCCCAGTCTCAATTGCTGTCTCAGTGTGCCTCAGGGGCGGGCTGGCAAAGCAGGTCCAGGATCAAACCCCCAGCCCCAGTGCCTGCTTGCAGGAATTTTAATCTGCTGAGCTATTTGGCTAGCCCCAACCTTTACTACTGTGTGGCTTGTGACCCTGAAGCTGGCTGTTGTCACCATTTACTTGTGAACGCAGAGTCTGAGAGTGCGCGGCACGAGCGCTCGCTCTCCACCTGCTCTGAGCTGCTTCACCCTGTCAGCCCCAGCCCCTGGTGCCAACCCATGGGGGTTGGTTTGCTGCAGCCTCAAGGGACGAGACCCTGATTGCCCTTTTCTGCCTGTCCTCCTGGCCTGCCACTGTGGGACGATCTCTGGTCTAGGGCAACCCAGCAAGACATTCTAGTTTTCAATGATCTCTGCTGACACACTGCAAACCCCAGCCTTAGACAGGGACCCTCCTTCCTAGTTTGTTTCTTTGTTGGATGCTGAACCTCAGCCCTAGGGTACTCCCTAGAATTCATGTCATCTTCTTATAAAATCTAGTTCCCTGTTAATAGCTAATAATTTTCCAAAAGACACTATTCAAGTTACTGGACATTTTCTCTATTTTGAATGTATCCAACCAGGCAGATGCACCAAATAAGTGAAGAGCTTTTTCATATTTTTTATCTCGAGCTATGAGAAATGATTTATCTTACATTTGCTTAGTTAATTGAGACCCTCAAACTGTTCCATATCGTCATTACTATGTTGTACACAGAATGGTGGTTAGATAATTACACTACAGAAGAAAGAAAAAATTGCATCAGCAAGAATTTATATTCTGATATTATGGGGTACTGAATTGCATTAGATTGCTGAGATGTAGTGGCAGATTATTAGCAGGGATTTGGGAATTGGTGTGTGGTGGGCTGGCACACAAACCAGGCTGAGCCTTCTAAGTTGCAGCGCGCTATTTTGTACAGAAAATCACGACTTTCCCATTTATTTACTATAAATATCAAGTAAATTTTACCTCTGTAACTTTCACGTGACTTTAATCTAAGACTGTAACATGCTATTTTTAAAAACCCCATCATAGTGGTGAAAGGTTCTTGAGATATCCAAGTTGATTCCTCTTCAAGATAAAACAGGGATTTAACACCACCTTTTTATCTTTAGCAAGCCACCTTGTTCATGGATGGGCCAGTGCTGGGCTGGAGTGGAATCTCTGGGATGCACTGTGTTCCCAGCCAGAGGATGACTTGGCTCACTTGTGCATCAACTGGGTGAGTAGCTTTGCTGGGTAAATAGATGATAGCCTTATGTGCAACAGCGTCTCTGCCAAACATCAAGAAAAGACGGTTATCATTAGTAATTTCATGAGTAGACTTGCAGAGAGATCCGTCCCAACTCTGCATGTGCTGGGTGTCAGAAGCAGCTCTGGACAATGGGAGACATATTGGAAAGCTCCACCCCATCAAGAGATGTCTAAAACTGTGCTCACAGATGAACAGCATCTGGGAGGAAGGTAGAATTGTGTCAGCTGTTGGCATGGAGACCTCTGGTGGCTACTTTTCAAAGCTAGGAGCACAGGATTGCTCCAGGACAAAGGAATGTTTTCATCTATGAACTGTCCAAAGTCCACCTTTGGGGCTTTGGCCATTTAAGGAGATTGTGGAAGCCACAATCACTCAGCTCCTAGGCTTTCCTTGGTACACTGAAGCATCCCAAACTTTCCTTCCCATGAAAAGCTACAGCTGTCTTTGGCTGATTCCATTTTGGTGACCTTTTGTTTGTGTGCATTCAAAGCTTCAGGCAAGTGACCTGATTTTAGCTACTTGATTCTAAAGAGGTTCATGTGAGGGTAGCATCGATAAACTCAAGGGGCACAAAGTCACCCTGTAGAGGGCTTTGTTTCCTGCTCCATTCAGGGTACCTTTATGAGAATTTGTGCCTGTTAAGAAGTTTTCTAAGTGTCCACTCGGTGTTTTCCTTCAGGAAAGTGATCTGAAAATATGCAGTAGAGTCAAGATTCTCTGCACTGACTGGCACCTTCTCCATAGAGAACATGCCTTCTCCTTCTTTTGTTTTAACTCTTCATTAGCTGGAGCTTCTCCAGCCAGCTTACCTGTTTACTTGTATTAGTTAATTCCCATAACGCATTGTCTAACTTCTGTCGCACACTTTCTTTTTCTGGTTGCTTACATACAGGAATATCTTCAGCCCCTGAAAAATGACGGATGCTTTGTCAATGTTCAGCAATGCCCGCTAACTTTCAGTGCTGATCTAGACACTAGACCGTCGAAGGCCTTCCTGCTTCTCATAGCTCTTAGACATACCCTAATAAAATGAAAGGGCTGAGTGATTTAATATTGCACACTGGTTAAAAGCCCGGAGGTTCTAGACTCATGCCCGAATGTAAACACCAACCGTAGCACTCAGTGTTTGCAAGTTTAGGCAGGTTACTTAAAATTTCTGGGTCCCAAGTTCATGTATCTGCAACATGCATGCAGTGGTAATATCAAGATCAGATAATTTTGTGAGATGTATACGATACACATAAAATACTTGCTATGTAATGGATAATGAGTGCATATTAGCTACATTGTTATTACCATGTCATTAGTCTTTTTTTTTTTTTTTTTGTGGCCAGCTCAGCTTATGTGGCATGTGGTGTCAGGAATGAAACCATGGTCCCTGTGCTTGCCTAAGCTTGCCTAACCAGGCACTATAGACCACTGAGCTATCTTAATGGTCCTATTGCTCATGTGATATAAGAAACAATATCCTTTATTTTAAGCCTGATATTCTGGATTTCTACCATATCTACTACCACCATCACTCATAACTATGACTGGAAATGAGGAAGTCACAGTACAGCCCTTCTCCAAATGCTCTTTTATTTGGAAAGACCTTTGCACTCCGTGGAGATGGTACATTACAAAGTTAAGATATTCTAAGCATTTGTGACACCAACAACAGTGAAAATACTGAGCAGAGATTCCAGCATATTTTAACAACCTTCAGAAGGCAATATTTCTAGACATTTGTCACGTCACCAGGAAATTTAGTTTTTTTTCGGCAGAGTATGGTAATGTACTTAGCCACAAGGCTCTTATTTTCAAACAATTTGCAGCCTATTCATCTATGTTAGAAAAATGGAAATAAAAAAAATTGAGTCAGCTATAGTTGATTGTTTCTTTTCATTGACTTGTGGGATTCTACTCTACATAAACAGCTACAATGCCAGCTGGTATTTCAGCTGGAAACATCTGCAGGACCCCAGATCCTTTCTTGCATAATTTTTTTCCTGTTACATTAAGTCATCCACCACCCTTCTGCTGATGATTTCACTCATTGAAGAAAAGTAGGCTTGGGAGAGAGACAGACAGTTCATGACCACACATGGAATAAAATTTGAAGTTAAAGAACTGCATATTGAAATAAGATGATTTGAGGAAATTATCACAGAAACAAAATTGCCTTAAAATTTTTAGGTAATTCAAAGCTAAAGGGACATGAAATCAAGTAAGTTTTAAACATTTAGATACTACCCAGTTTTTTCTTTTGTGTGTGTGGCTGGCTTAACCCCCCCCCCCACTGGGGGCATGGCTGGCACAGCATATGGTGTTGGGGATTGAACCGTGGTCCCTGTGCACTTGCCTAAGCAGGTGCTTTAGACTGCTGACTACCTCACTGGTCCCACCCAATGTTTTTGCTACAGCTTCCAGTGAAATTCCTTGGTGCTACAAATTACTGCTAGTCAAATTATTGATTAGTGATAGAAGATAAATAACTCATGATTTCAGTCTGATAAAATAAACAGTGCAAGAGTATCATTATTCATAAAAATATAGCCTTATTTTATATAGCATTATCAAATAACACTGTGGACATACAATAATACAAATATAAATATGTTGCTATACTTATTACAATACACTTAATGGTATCAAGACATACTTTTAAAAATTTGATTTACATCTTAGAACATAATAAATTCTGTGCACCCAAGATCTTAGGACAGAGTTTTTGATTAGGTAACCATTAAATTTTACTGGAGGGCAACTGATTCCAAAAGCCTCTAAATATAAGGGTACCATAAAGAGTACTAGAGCAGCGATGTCCTGCCCAGTAATGGACAGTGCCATTCTGAAAGGCCACCCTCCAATATATCTATGATTTCAGAGAAGAAAGAAGATCAGCTGGAGAAACATGTCTCAAATAGACTGTGTAAAAGTGAACTTCACTGAGCACTTGCATGGGAATTATCTGTGTGATTGTTGCTAAAATTGCAGACTTCAAGACCTGGATCTATATTCAATAATTGGGGATTTGCCTCTGTGCATTAAATTAGTCACTTAGATGACTCTTTGGTACATTGATGTTTGAGAATTCTTGCTCTAGAAGTCAGGAAGTCAGGAAAAATAGGGAAAATGTGAGCACACAAAGGCACTGGGTCTGTTGAGGTCCATATTAAATTGAGAAATGTGACTGTGGAACCATAAACATTGGTGTAGTGGCACGATTAGGCTGGCCACATGGAAGTGCCTTATCTAACAGAAAGGAAACAATTGTCCTGGTTTGACCAGAATTATCCCCTCTACCAATCCCATCGTAAGTGCTGTCCAGAAAATTCATATGCTTGGCAAGCGGACATTATTATATTTTATCTCACTTCTGAAATTGTTGGACAGTGTCATTTAGGGTCGGTTATTGTTTGGACTGCAAAGAGTCTTATGCATCTTATGTCTAATATTCCAGCATATTACTTCTGTTCTCTTCCTATAAAGAATTCAAATCTTTTTTTAAAATGTGGAACAAATTCCTTCTCAGCTAATGTAAAACAGTTTTCTACAAATTGTGAATGCACATGTGAGAACTCAGGACTTCATATAAGATGTATGTGAATGTATCCTTGTGCAGAGTTAGAATCCATTGCTGACAATTTCTAACTGGCTGTGGTCACCAAGACTCCTAAGGCTTTTCCCTCACAGTCCTGAATTTACACAGCTATTAAAAGCTTCTATTACACTGTCTTCTTCAAGTGTCCTGCGTCCACTAGATTGCCATAGACACTGGCCTTGGAAATCCGTGGAAATGTTTTGTGTGAAAGTTGTCACTCCTCTGTGTGTTTGTTACCTGCAGACATCTTTCTGGAGTCTGTAATACATTCAGAGTTCAAAAAGGGAAGGATCCTGCAAATACGCCTTGCAGTTTGGCCACATGTGTAGCCAATCTCATGAAATCCTTTCAATTGTCCTATAAATAGAGGGCAGAAGCCTCCTATTTACTGTACGATGATTAATAAAATATCCAGAATGCCGAAACGCATCTCACTCCGTGTAAGTCAATGACTACAACTCTTCCTCCAGCGAGACTTGCAGATGTTAGAGACAGACGAGGTGATGCATAATGAGAATCATTGCAATAGTGTCTTGAGAAAATGCAGTGTGGATTGCAAACCAGAAGAGCCTGCGTTCTTTGTCTTTTTTTTTTTTTTTTTTACAGTGAATAAAAATAGAAACAGACAAAAGGAGATTCAGGTGAAGAACAAAATTCATCTGATTTAATGAAATATTCACCAAATGTGAACGTATCAACCTACACATCTCTTATGAATTGTTTGGTTTTCTAACTTGCCCGCTATACTCCCAATAAAATTTACTACAGTAAAAAAATCATCCCTGGTTGTCAATCTCATTATCTGTACTATGTGGAAAATTGCTTACCTTCTTTTTGCTTTGTGGTTATGAGTTCAGAGAATGAAGATAATTTTTCTGTCCATTTTGTACAGGATCATACGCAGTGGAATGTGAGTTATATCTAGTGCTATATAGGGATGCTACTAAATTGATAACAGTGGTTGAGAATTTAAGCAAGCAAGAAAACATACACACATACGCACACACGTCTGAAAGCTATTGGACATTAAAAGTTCAGGGAAGTACATAAGTTGCATTTTTCTGGTGGCTGAATATGTACACTTGTTGATAAAGTGCTGTAAACATTAAACCAGCCACTAACTCTTTGCCTGTTCCCACCCAATGAGACCCAAGGCAGGCATGTAAACAGAAATGCAATCTTCCCAAGACAGCATTCCTTCTGCGGCTACAAGGATTATTGGTCTAATCTCAAAATAAATCCAGTATGTGATTCTCTAACAGTGTCAGGGGTTTTACTCTTTTCTGTCCTCTACATCTCAGTTTCCTTTTATGAGATAAAATTGAATACTGCAGCTTTTTGAACACGATGATTGATACCTAGCTATCCACTTCCTGTGGGTGGGCCGGGCTGAGCTCACGCTTCCCCAGGTGTTTCTGATGTAATCCCTTCATTAGGACAGATTGACCTCTCTGTCCTGTCCTGGGGAAAGCCCTGCAGCTCCGTTGTACTCAATCATATTTCAGGGAGAACTAGTATAATAGAAGCAGGAAGAGATGGATTTATGAACTGATGTACAGCAAAACAAAACGGAAAGTGAAGAAGTCACCTAGTAGATATGAAATGTAATGAGACGTATTGTAGAGAGTTATATGCTGGGGAAGGCATTTTCTGTCTCTCTTTGAATCTTCATCCCATTGATTTTAAGCATTGCATTTGGTATCTCTGATATTTTAATATGGTATATTTGGCAAATGCTAGTATTATACATTCACTGGATTTATGTACAATTTACATTAGCTGTTTTACTATATCTTACCAGTTATTTTGTTTGTTCTCTTACCATATAGGCCTTTGCCAAGTGCTCATGTATAGTTGAAAATTTAAGAGTTGACTCATTCTTTCGGAGTTGGTGATTGATGGTGAAATCCATTTGGTCAAGCTGTCATGCACATCTAAGGGGGGAGGGACAAGATGGAGAGGAAAAAGGGGATAAATAGGGAAAAAACAGGGAAAAAAGAGAAGAAATGAAAGAAGAAAATCCCATTATGAGTCAATGAACAAATACCCAAGGAAGGGAAGAAAAAAAGAAAAGAAGAATGGAAGAAAGGGAGGAAGGAAAGAAGGAAGGAGACAGGATTAGTATTACTATTTATTCATAGTATTTTCCTCTGGAGAAAGCATTCAGAAATAACAACCACATGTGGCTTCCTGAACTGCCACTGGGACCATTGCCATTTGGTTCCAAAATGAATGTTACCTGAGTAAGAGACACAGTCTCAAGTTCTGATTCAAAAAATTGATGCTAGGGTGGAAAAGGCCCATTAACTCGTGCTGCTGCAGTCTCATAAAAAAAAACAAAAAACAAAAAACAAAAAACAAAACAAAAAAAACAACCAACAAACAAGTGATCTTGTGGTATTGGCCTCTGGGGCTCAGTCCAGTCAGATTTCAAAATAGCCCAGGATTGAAGGATCCCACAGTTTCCCTCTGAGACCATTTCATCAGCCAGCTGATCTTAGATGTAAGGAAGTTGTTTTCCATTTATTATTCCCTACATTCATTTTTCTTAATGTCATCCTGTTATTTACACTCTGTCACTGTGCTTTATTTCTCTACCTCGGCTTTTATATCCTTCAGTCCTCGAAGATTATAGTCATTTAACCCTCTGTTATGGTTTGTGTCTAGTTGTCGCCTGAAAGCCTCATGCAGTCATGTGGTATCTTCTAGAGTTTGTGATTTGTTTGTGATCCTATATGGGGATTATGGGTGTGAGTGCTACCCTGCCCTGGGGTGGATAGCCTAAGTACAATATAAGGAAGGGAGAGGGGCTTGCTAGCTGCCATGGCCACTGCTCTTCCCATTGCTCTTTGCTGTTTTCTGATGCCATGAACTGCTGTCCTCTTCTCTGTGCCACTCTGCCTTGGAGCCAGCTGAGTATGGACTGAAACTTCTGCTAACTGTGAGCTAAATAAACCTTTCCTTCCTTAATTTTGGGTGTTGGTTGTACTGTCCCAATGACAAGAGAAATGCAACTGAGATACATTCTATCTTGTGGCAAAGGGAGCACAAAAGAGTTATTAACTTGTGTATTACTTAAGGCTTGCAAACTCTACTCATAATTCAACAGTCACATGAATATGAGATATAATAAGTTGCCATTTACATTTACTTTTCATTTTCAGTTTCAAACCCTTCTAACTACTGATGTGTCTGTCAATATTCTGATTGACAAAAATTCTACAGTTTCAAAAACTTATGTCAGAGTAGAAAGGAATCTTTCATAAACATGACCTGGACCATTTCTTTTTATATGGACCGATGCTTCTCCGATATTCCTGTCAAGTCATCATTCATACTTCATTATCAAGAGAAATCAAGAAATCAGATTAACTACACACAATAAACAAATTCTCAGACACAATGATATTATTCTCTTCTTCCATGTAATTGAGCTACAGTTCTTGCTCCTCTTTATCTTAGAGAAACATCATAAACCACAAATTTCAATGAGTGCATCTTCATAGATCAGGAGTTTTAGAAATGGCATGCCAATTTAATCTAGTTCATATCCTCAAAAAGTAGATTTTATCTTCTCCATTCCAAAGTGAGGACATAATAGAATAAAAGCATTAATTATTTAGCTCAACCTTTTCCTGGTTTTAATGGCTAGAATCAAAATTTGTAATTATGAAATTGACTTAGGGATCCATGGTACATTTTACTGGGCCACAGTAAAATCCCACTTCAAGTCAATGGACAGATTTTTGATCATCCTTCAGGCCAGTATAGTTCTTCATGGAGGTCACTTTATGTACTTCTGTGATGAGCTACTAATTATTAATACAATGTTGATGGAAGATAGAGAAACAACACAGCAATAGTGGGCCTGGTGGAACATTCCTGTAATCCCAGTGCTTGGAAGGCTGAAAACAGGAGCATTAATATGAGTCTGATCTGTGTAGTGAGACCCTGGAGACCCTGTACTAAATATATATAAAAAAGAAAGTACACAGCAATCTTTTAATAGTGGATTTCTGTTTTAAAATACAGCAGACAAATATCCTGTTCTTATGGAACTTGTATTTTATTTATTTCTTTATGTATTTATTTGATACAGGCTGTCACTACTTAGTAGCGATCCTCCTTTCTCAGCCTCCCTGGTGCTGAGATTACAGGCATGTGCCACCAGGCTGGGTTTTGGGGCCAGCATGGCAGACGTATGGCATGTGGTACTGGTGATCAAACTTGGGTCTTTGTACTTGCCAGGCAGGCAGTTAGATCAGCGAGCTACTTCCCAGCCCTGGAACTTATATTCTAAATAAAGTAAAAGAAATAAAGGAAGAAAGGGTGGTAGGGTTATTAATGAAGATTTAAGTTCTCAGTTTGCCAGATCATTCTTTATGCTGAGGAGCTAAGCTTAGGTTTGGGTGGTGCTAGAAGTATGATGATTAGATTGACACCTAAAAGGTGAATGTGAGGAAAGAGCCCAGTGAGCATTTGTGGGGTGATCACTGGGCCAAGGGACGTAAGTGCAAAGCATGCGCTCTGGCCTGTGTGTACATGAAAAAAAAAGCAATGGGACCAGTCCACCTGGATCACACCCACCAAGTGCAGGAGGGAGAGCAGAGCAGAGAGGCAGTGTGAGCGGGACAGATCCTTCACTTCCTATAGCTCATTATGAGAGTTTGCTAAGTCAACTATTTTCAATTTTCATTGACACATCATAATTGTACAATTTATGGGTATAGTACAATAGTTTATGCCTATGTAAAGGGCACTAATTAAAACTAGATAATCATCATGGCCATCTCCAAAGCTTATCCTTTCTTTTTGTTTGGAATGTTTGAACTCTTTTCCTCTAGTTAATTTTAAATATATAAGCAATTCTTGCAAGTCATAGTCATCCTACTGGGATGTAGAACACTGGAACATAACCTTCCCATCTGTCTCTATTTTGGAACTTGCTGTATAACCTACTTGGGGCCTCCACCCTTTCCATCTCTAGTGTCAGGTGCTCTACTGTCCATTTCTGTGGTCTGAACTGTTCCCACCTATGAGTGAGATCACACAGATTTATCTTTCTGTGTAGCCTTATTTCACTTCATGTAGTGTCCTCCAGTTCCTACTATGTGGCTGTAAGTGACAGAATTCCATTATTTTTTGTGGCTCGGTAATACTGCTTTATATATATGGTGTATGCCACATTTTTGGATGTATCATTTATTTTATTATTTTGATTATAAATATTGATAGAACAACTTGATAATTCAGTACGTGGATACACTGTGTGGTGCTCAAACAGGGTAGCTGGTGTTTCTATTTCTTCAGATCCCCTTTCCATATCTTGATTACTATGATTGTGCATATTTACAAGGTACCATGAAATACTTCAAAGTATGTATACAATGTGAACAAATGAAAGTCAGGTGGTTAAGGTTTCCACGTCCCTATCATTGCTGTGTGTTTGGAACCTTTGAACACCTCTCTCCTAGTTATTCATAAGTGGCGCAATGGATTATGGGGAAGTGTCATCCCCTGGTGTTCTACAGAGCAGTAGGACTTGTTTCTTCTTCAGTATTTTGGTAAAATTATCCAGTCTTCATCTTCTCTGCTCCCTGCCTCCTTCTGAGCCTCTAGTAATTTCTAGTCTATGTTCAGATTGAATTCCCTTTATCCATTCATTTATTCATTAATAGACACCTCTGTGGGTTCTGTGGCTTTATAAGTATTGTTACAATAAAAGTTGGAGTCTGATATTTTTTGATGTGTTCAGATAGATAAAATGCTACTCTGTTGTTGTGAATAGAATGACATTATTTGACTTACAGTTTAAAAGAATTGTGGTAGTTGCTGTTTTGAAAAATCAACCACAGGAGGTTAGGGATTAAGAGGCCAATTAGTTCTATCTAATAATGATTCTTAAGCTAGTGTCTACTACATGCTTGTTGCTCTGCTTTAATATTTACTTTATACCCCAATCTCATTAATTTTATAGTATATATGATAACTGTCATCATAATCTCTTTTGTGTAGTTTCTGGCCTAAATTTCAAGAGACAATGTAGAAAATGAGTTAATGAATATGTCTAAGAGGAGCACATTTGACTTGAATATATTTAGCTTTGAAATAATTTGAGTTAATATAACATGAATATATTTGAAAATGTTATGGAAATTTGTATGCAGTTGGAGATACCCACAGAAACAATGATTCTCCACCTTACATATACATAAAATTACCAAGTGCTTTTCAACTGCGACACCTGTCATCAGAGATTCTAATATAAGGAATAGATTGGGACCCAGACTTCTGTACTTTTGAATTCTTTCTAAACTCCATGCAAGGTGGGGAAACAAATTTAAGCATAAATACCCCTAGTACCTGATCAAAACATTAAAAATATCTAGAGGTACTTGGATTTTTAACTATATTGTTTTAAAGAAACAAATGTTTTATAATGTGTTATCTACATTACCCAAGTTTATCAGGTCCTGTTTTATAGGAGAACTGTCTTCTGTCTTCTTTTGTGCAAATTGTTTGCCTCTTTCCCTTAAAAAAGAAAGTAAATGTACTTTCCAAAAACATCTACTCTTGGATCTGTATAACTTTTTAAGGCAAATAAAAATATAACACCTGAAAATTCAGCAATAAATTCTTTTTAAAAAAATGTATTTGGGGGGCTGGAGAGATGGCTCAGTAGAATAAGCACTTCCTTGGCAAGCACAAGGGTCTGAGTTCAATCCCTGGT
>NDGM011041401.1:0-14835 GCA_002564305.1 Octomys mimax | reverse complement strand
GGGATTGAACTCAGACCCTTGTGCTTGCCAGGCAAGTGCTTATTCTACTGAGCCATCTCCCCCATCCAGGAGAGATTAAAGTGAGGCATGATTTTTCAGGTGGTCTGTTAGTGATTTGGTGGTGGTGGTGGTGATGGTGGTGGTGGTGATGGTGGAGGTGGTGATGGTGGTGGTGGTGATGGTGGAGGTGGTGATGGTGGAGGTGGTGATGGTGGTGGTGGTGATGGTGGTGGTGGTGATGGTGGAGATGGTGACAGTGGAGGTGGCCATGTCTACGGTACATAATGTTGCATTCCTTGTGTGCAGCTGGTACATATACATAACATCTTCACTCTTTTTTATCTCCTTTCCCTGTCCTTCTTCCCCCTCCCTCAATCTTTCCCCTTTGGGCAAGATCTACTTCCCTACTTACTGCTACAAATCTATTATTTTTTTTCCATATTTATGCTTTTGCTTCTACTTGGCAGGGTAGCCCTTCATTGTGGGGGAAATGTCACATTTTCGTCATCTGTTCAGCCCTTGATGGACACGGGATCCTCGGCAAGGTCTAGCTATCATGAGTTGTACAGCTTTATCTTCTATTTTTTTGCGGTGCCACGGATTGAACTCAGGACCTTGCACTTGCCAGGCAGGCAGTTACTCTACTGAACTATCTCCCTGGCCCCAGTTATGCAGCTTTAAACATGGCTATCTTTGGATGCTTGTATAGGATGTCTTTAATTGTTTTGAGAAGATACCTAGAAGGCTGAACATGGTTTTCTAAACTAGATTTATATTATAGCAGGTTTTAGGTTAAGAGGTGTGAGCTGATTGTATCAAAGTATCGATAACTTCTTATTGTCAAGACCACGGCTAAAGTTAAGGAAATATGTCTACTTGCATACTCAGAAAGTTATGTTTCATGGAGCAGGGAGAACATGGCTTGGAGCTGTGTCTGGTTAAAGGATACTCTGACCTTCACAGGGCGTTCTGGGCAAGTGATTCTGAGTGAAGAGATTTGCTTGAAGAATGAAAACCATTTCTATCAGAAGTAAGTGTGATTTGATAATTGAAGTTAATAAATAATTTTCTGTACTTCTGCCTCCCCATGTGCCAAAATATGATGTTTCTGTAAGAAAAAATTTCTGTCTGATGTATCACAGATTAGAGGACATCAAAAACAGATGCTTTATGTGAAGTTAAATGCTGGCTGGACTGCGCTGGGAGGAGAAATGAGGGTTCCACTCTTGACCTTAGCAGCGCTACCGCCTGTCCTTGGGCCAGCGTGTCAGGGCCTGCGACAAGAAGCAGCACGCTCACCGGAAGGGAAATCACAGTCCGCTTGCTGCTGCTGCAGTCGCTCACATGACAAGAGTGGGAGTTTGAAACCCAGAATGTCTTGCATGTGAACAAATGATCACAGATCAAATACAGTTTAACATATTCACTTCGTCAACATGCGCAGATCCAGCTCTTAAGGTTTCTCTTTTGAGAGGAGCAAATGTTACAGGCCTGCTTCTTCTCTCCTTTTCTCCTACAATGACGCAAACAGTGAGGGTTGGACTGACTCTAAGGACCCGCGTGGCTCGCCCTGCCGGAGGCACTTTGGAAGGCCCCAGCTCCCCTGGCAATCAGGGCCTCGGCCTCAGACATGTTTTTGGCACTAAGCAAACATGGGACTTCGGTGAGGGTGAAGAAGACCTCCCTTCCGTGTGTGCCGTCCTCCGATGCTAGGGACACCGAGCAGCAGTGATGGGAGTAGGGCGTCGCTGCTGCAGTAGCAGAGCCTCATTCGGTGAGCTCTGCCTCTCTGGGGTGGAGGATGACACCCTGCGGAGGGAAGGGGCAGCCCACACGAGCGCGGAGGCACGGGACGCAAGGCCTGGATTGTCCCCTGATGGCTCACTGCTACATGATGGGACCTTGTTCACAATAAAACAAACATAGCCCTCTGTGGAGGAAAATGCAAAACACTTATGGAATTTTTAAGAAAAACACAGAGATTTCAAAACGATCAGATGGTCTCGGATGGGAAGCCCGAGAGACGCACTGAGAAGCAGGCAGCTTTGTTAGTTGCTCTCCCACGCACCGCAGCGGGGGGCAAAACGACAGTTAAAATTTATGAAGCGAGTTGGGTGAGACTGAATGGTGTGTGTGGCTTTTACATATCAAGATGCTGTCGCAAAGCAAAGCCGAGTGCAGCAGAGCCTCCTGCAGCGAGTGCTTCCAAAACTTTCCGAAGAAATAAAACCACCCTTCTGAGAGCAGGCTGTCATCACGTACCGATCCCATGGCTACATCTAGTTCCAAAGGTCAGAACGCATAATTACCGTGAGCAAGTTCGTAAAGCAACAGAAGTATTTAAAAGTCAGGTATGTTATTATATGCCATCCACAAGTATAAATTGAAAACCACAGTCTCAAATGACATCAGAGAAGTAAATTTAAGTAAACTACATTAGATCGCCATAAATAAAAGTCATCAAGCCTCATGGAGGAACGTGCTGGAAGATCCACGTGAGCAGAGAGAGATGACACATTTACGTCTGGAGGACTCCATGACAGTCACATCAGGCTGCTGCAACTTGATCTTCTGATTCAGCATAGTTCCAGCGAAAACTCTGAAATATATAATTTAAAGAACAACAGAGAATATATAGAAAATAGGGAGGTGACCTGTTGCATGCAGGAAGGGGATCTAGGGATGGAAGAGGAGGAGGAGAAGGGATGCTCCTTAGACGAAGATGCATTGTGTGCCTGAACCAAATCCCACAGAGAATGCATTCCGTATGCATCCCAAACAGGCACTAATAAGAGATAAACACAAAAACCTGATGACTTTTTGGGGACAATTATCAGGTGGCCTCTAACATGCAAATGGGCATAACAACACTCACAAAGGACAAGGCAAATCTCCGGAGGCAGCAGAGGTAGGCATAGCCCCCGAGAAGACATCAAGACTCACTCTCAGTCATAGAAACTGGCAGTGTGGGGGTGCCAGAGATAAGCAGACAGACAAGTGGGTCAGGCATGGTCGGAGCAGACCTGGGCGCATGGGGTCACCAAGCTCAAGACAGCTGACCCTGTGACCCCGTGGGGCGAGAAGAGGTCAGCCCAAGAAAGGATGCCTGGCCAGTGAATGACCAGTGACCGTGCGAGTATCCACAGTCTTTCCTCATATTGCACAGAAAAATCAACTTCCAGTAGATTTCAGATTTAAATATGAAGGTTAAAGCAATCATGATTTAAAAAAAAATACAGGAAAAGACATTCATGGCATGGAATGAGGACTCATGTGGAAGGACAGCAAAAGCATTAGCCCTAAAGAAGAATTCTTATGTGGACTTTATTAACTTTAAGAGCCTTTGTACATCACCAAATTTTACTAACCAGGTATAATGTAGCCGGAATGATTGGAGAAAACATAGGCACTGAGTCTATCCGGTGAAAGTCAGCTTCACTAAGAAATATGCAAGAGAAAGGAAACTGTACTGGAGATGCTGAGCTCTCCACTGAGATCTTCCCCAGCACGTCCTCTCCAGAATGGGGTCTCTCACTGAGTTTGGGACAGTGAGCTTCCACTATTCCCCATCTCATTGTGGCCCCATGACAGGGACTGAACTCATGTAGTTACAAAGTAAAGAAAAATTGGAGGCATAGTTTCTCATCTACAGCAAACAAATTAGTGTTAACTGAAGTGGATAGTCATGAATTGACATGCATCTTTTGGGTAGCTTTGGTTTTTTTATTTTTGTTTTGTTTTGTTTTGTTTTGTTTGGTTTGGTTTGGTTTGGTTTGGTGGTACCAGGAATTGAACTCAGGACCTTGCACTTGCAGGTAGGTGCTTATGCCACTGAGCTATTTCCCTGGCCCCAACATTCATCTTGTAACTCCTAAAGAACTAAATAAAAAGATCAATAAAAGAATTAAACACAGTATGGTAGTGTATAAATTTTCAAACAGAGAAACAAATAAAAAGCAGTAAAATGAGAGAAAACAAATATATTATGTCTTGCCTGACAAGCCCAAGGCCCTGAGTTTGATCTCCAGTATCAATCAATCAGTCAATGTCCTTAATAATAAAGATCCAAAATAAATGAAGTAAAAATTGATAGAATTCAAAGGAGAAATAAAAACAATTATAGTTGGAAATTTCAATCAACCATCAGTTTACTCAAAGAAAACTTGAATAGCTGACCAGATGGCTGTCCGAGATGAGCAACAAGGTTGGCTACACTGACCACGCCCATGCGGTGTGGAACCCACTTCCCCTGCACTGAAGGACACTCGCTGTGTGTCAATTTCAGGTATGTGATGGTCCCCAGGGCAGGCCCACTGCTAGCCAGCAAACTGTTCTCAAGGAGTTTAAAGAGCTTTAGTAACATGATGTGTCTTTTGACAATAGAATAAATAAAAATCAGTACCCAAAGGAAATCTGAAAGTGTTCAGGAATTAGCAGACTTTAAAGAAGCCATTGTTCAGTAAAGAAATCACAGAGATTTTAGAAAGTATTTTGAGCTGAGAGAAAATGAAAACAGACCCTAATGTGGTTGACAAAATGATGATAAAGGAGTGTTTAGAGCGCACCTGACTCGGCTCATGTGACCTTTCATCTTAAGGAAAAGGGTAGGTTGTACAGAATGCAAATAAAAGAACGAACATGAAAGAAGTCCAATTAGAAGTCATTATGAAGATAATGGAAAAGCTTAAGGAAATTCCATTAAGCCAAGTTAAATTACTTATTTGAGAGTTCTTCGGAAACAAGAAAATTGACAACCTGGCCAAGGAACAGTCAAAGAAGGCAAATGGGGAATGGAGAAGGAAGGCAGTGCTAAGGAGCCTACACAAGTGCAGATGGGGTGAAGGCGTTCAGAACAACTATGGCAGCAAATCAGAAAGTGGGAAAACTGGGTGAAATTCAAGGGAAACACAAACACTCAGTTGAGTACTTGAATTCACATGCATAACTACAAGCCCACATCTACGTGCCTTTTCTAGTGAATTTTACAAAATGTTCATGTAAGAAAGAACACACGAGTTCTTCAAAGTGACCCAGGAAATGTAAGCCGAAGGACCCAGGCCAGTTCAATCCCGGCATTGGAACCCTGATACCAAAGCTCAACAAGGAATCATGTGCACAAAGAGAACTGTAGATAAACTCCCCCTGGTGGCTACAGGTGCACAACTCTTCCACAGAATATTAGCAAATCTGAATATAGCATAATAAAAAGGATTAAGCACTATAGCAATTGGGATTTATCCCAGGAATGGAAGTTGGAAAAATCAATTAAAATGAAACACATCGTATGAAGAAGATAAAGGGAACAGAACCCCCACTGGGTCTTGGTTATGTAGAGAAGGAATTGGACGGATTCTGGCACTCACTCACAATCACATTCCTCGGAAGACCCAACTGGGGCAGAAGCCCTACTCAGTCTGCTACAGGGCACCCAGAAAACTCTCATGCAGCCGCTAAGGTGAAGGCCCCACAGTGCCGCCGCAATCAGAGGCCACGGCTGTCCACTTTCCCTACTCTTCCACCCTTCAATTTGGCAGGGGAGGAAGGAAGGAAGGACAGAGTAAATGAGAAGCAAAACAGAATTTATTAGGAAATGTCAGGAGCTTGGATGTGAAAAGAAGAGCACACACATGTGCACACATGCATCCCTACACATGTACATACCGCTAAGCGCACACACACACACACGTGCACACACACACAACTCAATTAGGAATAATAAAGAATGACACCAGGTAAGCCACCAAAAACAGCCACTTTTTCTAGAAAATAATGAATGACAAAATGAATTTCTGAAAATAATTTCATTTGGAGTAGCATCCAAAAGAGTGAAACACTTAAGGAATAAATTTAATACAGTGGCGTTTAGATATTTGCTCTAAAAGCTACAAAATGTTGCTGAAAAAAGTGAAGGATATACGAGTAAATGCAGACACAAGTGTGAAGGAGACACAATATGGCCATGATAGAAATCCTTCTCAAATCAGACAATAGGTCCAGTGCCGTGCTGCCAAAATCCACATGCTGAAGGAGTTGACAACCTTGTCCTAAAATTCATGGAGAACAGTGAAGGATGGACAGAAAAAAGGAACAAAGTTGGAACATTTTTACTATTAAATTATATAACACTTCAAGAATAGTAATATGCTATATTACTAGTATTTATTTGTGGATTCAAATAATTGAAATCCACAAATAAATACAATATGTAAATTCTTGCATCTTTGCTTCCAACTAGAGCACTTCAATGGGGGAAATGGGCCTTTTAATAAATGGCTCAGGACAGCTAGATAATCACATAAGAATGACTGGAGACCCTGAACACACGCCTTCTCCACGTGCTAGCTATGAGTGAGCTATGGACGTGAGGCTGAGTTTCAACTGTGTAAAATGGGACAGGAGAACATTTTTATTTATGTTGGGCCAAGTTCTTAGATTCCACAGCAAAATTATAAGCCATAAAATTTGAATGAAAAGATTGGCTATCATGAAAATTAAAATTTGTTGCATTTCATGACACACTGCTAAGAAAACCAAATGCAAATTGTTAAAATGTTTTCAAATAGCATATGCTAAAAGAGCTGTATCCAGTGCATGTAAAGAACTAGTATAACTTGAAAATTAGACAACATAATAAAACTGGGCAAAGGATTGGCACACATACTTGAGCAAGGAAGACAGATAAATAATTACCAAACAAGATGATATTCAACCTCACGAGGTAATTGGAGAATAAAACTCAGAGTCATAATAAAGTACCACCATATCCCATCAAAATAATTATAATGAAAAGGCAGGTAAAATCAGTGTTGGAAAATAGGACCTTCATGCATTGTTGGTGGAAATGTTAAATGGCACACCCACTTTGGAAAACAGTTTGATGTTTTCTAAAACAGTTAGGAACCTACATCCTTCCCATCAATTCTATCCTAAGATTCTGTCCCAGCAAACCGGAAGCATATATTCACACAGGGATGAGTATGTAAATATTCATAACAGTTGTTCATAATGGCCAATGGTTGGAAACAACCTGAATTTTCATCAATTAGCAAATGGATAAATGCAATACATTGTACCCATGGAAAGAAATCCTATTTAGCAACTAACAAAAAAAAATTTATTATCATGCTCCAATGTGGATGAATTTCAAAAACATCATTCTAAATAAGAGTAGCCACTTTCAGAAGATTGCATATTTCATGCTTCTGTTATTGGGAATCCCACGGAAAGGCAAATTTATAGAACAGGGTGTCAGTGAGCTATGACCTAGGGCTGTGATCAGGGTAGGAATAAACAGGCAGGAGGTGTGAGGGGGTGTTTGGAGAGTACACTTTCTGCTGGGTTGTTTTGGTGGCTTCAGAGTTAAATAAATTCATTAGAAGTTATTAAGCTGTATGCTTAGAATGGATAGTTTTATGTGAGGTGTAAGTCAATAAAGAGACTAAAAATCTTGACAGCTTCTTAAAAAGAAGACATGAGATTTCTGCAATTTCCTTTGAATTACTTGAAAGGCTAATCCTGTGTCTTTCCTCAGAGACAGACCTTTCGATTGCTGGTCTGATGCCCTTGATAATTTGGTACAATCTTCCTAAGCCTGCCGCAGTCACGACCCTTTAAGTACATGTTATTTACCTGTGTTAAAATGAATTTAACTGAGTTTATCCGAGCTGAGGATGCTTCAGGAGCTGAGTGACACTCAGTGTCAGAACTGCAGAGTTCCACCCTGCAGTGGTTCAGTGAGGCCTTGTGGGCTCAACAGGGCACCTAGCTTGAGAAACCCTAATGGGCTTTGCTTGCAGTGTTCTTGTTTGAGCATGCGCAGTGCAGTGCCTACCTAATTTGGGCATGGCATGATCAGTTCATCAGCCATGACTGGCTGAGGCTCAGCCATTCCTGATTGGCTGAAATCCAGCTATTTGTTACAAGATAGCTTCCTAAATCAGGGGCTGGCTTATTCGTTAGGAAGTGGAAGGAAGAAAACAGCCATCAGGCGCAGTGCCTCCTGCTCATTCATTTGAACACCTGTAAGAGACAAGAAGTGTAAAGAACACACAGGAGTCCAGCAGAAGCCAAGAAGGCTCCTAGATTTCCTGTACTCCTTGCATAGCATAGACATACAGCTCCCCAGATCAACTTCTCTGGGGTCCTTTTCTCTTGCAGGGCTGGGTTCTTCCTCTTTGACAGTCTGTGGCCCTGGCCATGGTGCTGAACATATCAGGGGGTGGAAGTGAAGTGCTGCGTGTTCCAGGCTCCCTGTCCACCCACTGCTACACCGGGCCTCCCAGGGACTGAGTGCATTGGTCCCCTGGAGGCTCAGTCTATGCAGGGCCACTTCCCACACTGCGCATACTTCCCTAATATTTCGTCCTGGTCAGATTTAATGAGACAAGGACACAGCCTTTCTGTAAGGCTGTATATGCAGAGTGAGATCACTTGGAGTCTCAAGAGCTCTCGAAATGCATTAATTATTTAAGGCTTGGTCTTTTTCTAGGTTTTAAGAGTTTATAGAAATATATAATATAGGGGCCGGGGAGATGGCTCAGTAGGATAAGCACTTGACTGGCAAATGCAAGGATCTGAGTTCAATCCCCGGTTCTGCCCCCCCAAAGAAAAAAGAAATATATAATATATAATACTCTACAGTTCGGAAATACCAATGCAATGACTGTTGAATGGCAGATTGGGTCAGAAAGCAATGTTGTCTGTCGCCTTGTAAGCTTGTCCTTAAAGGCAGGCATAAAGCCAATCAGTGCGATGCATGCCTGCTCTCCTGACACTCTGGGACACTGAGGAAGGAGGGTCACAAGTTCAGACAAAGTCTGTATAACTCATAGCTGAGCAAGACTCCACCTCAAAATTTAAAAGAAGCTGGGATATTAAATAAAGGGGGACCTCAGTGTGAGGGTCCTGGGTTTAGTCCACAGTGAAGAAAAGGTGGGCATCAAATTTGACTGTAAGCTGTCTAGCCACCAAAGTAAAAGAGAAGCATAACAAATAATAGTAAATATTAGCCACAGAAACACACAGCTACAGTCTTCTAGATACTGAGGCCTGGAGGAAGGGACTTTCTAGTGAGCAGATTCCCCCAAAATAAATAGAAAAATGATTTTTAACTGTTTAAAATATTGCTTCAACTTCATTGCTTAGCATCATCCAGCATAAGCCAAGAACTCAGCTCTAAATCACTAAAGATTCTCTTGACAGTGTCAGGAGCGCCTTGCGGTTTGCTTTGTGGAAGCAGTGGCTGGGGTGGCAAGCCGTTCACCCTCGAATGGCCGGCGAGCCTCAGTCTTTCGTCCTTGTCTGGCCAGGTTTCTGGGTTCTGCTCATCCCTTTGTTGCCTGCTACTCCTTCCGGGCTCACTGCTGCCTCCCTTGGCCCTTCCCAGAGCACTCTTGACCCTGCTGGCTCCTGACAGATGAGTGCAGATGGGGAAGGCCTGGTCTCTTTAGCTCAGGAGCTCAATCCCTTCCACTCTCCTGAGGTCGGCACAGTAGTAGCTCCTCTCTGTGGCCCTTACAGCAACTGCACATGGCTGCTACACTTCAGACATGGGTGTGGAACTCTGGGAAGATTAGACGCCTACTGCCCAAAGGGGTCTTCTGTTTCTCACCATGTAGAACTTTCTTCAGCGAGGTGCACTCTGCTCCTGTCAGATCCATGCCGTTTGTTCCTGATGTCCACCAGGCTTGGCCAGTGCCCTTCCACCTGAAGACCTCTGACCTGGCTGAGGAGCAGTCAGAGTCCCTGCCCAGCTTCACACTGTTGTTATTTTCTTCTGTATTTTAGTACGGGGTCTACAGGGTCTTCAGGGTCTCACTACATAAATCAAACTCATAGTGACCCTCCTGTGTTCAGCCTCCCACAAGCCAGGATTACAGGCACACGCCACCACGCCCAGTCTCAATCGCAGTCTCAGCACACCCTGGGAACAGGTCTGGCATGGCCCGGCTTCCCACTCTTAAGAGTCTCTCATGACATGTGCTTGCTGTCCTGGCTTCCCCAAGGTCCTCTCGCGAATGTCCCTAAGGGGCCTGTTTCTTACCCTCTCTGCATGCTTGTTGTCTTCAGAACCTGTCACTAGTCCCACTATATCCTGCATGTGGAGAACAAGGAGGCACTGTGCTTAAGCATTGTGTTTTGTTCAACACGTGCTTCTGCTTTGACAGTTTTTGAAATGCACATGCTCATTTTTATTGTATTTTTATGGGGAAGCACTGGGGCACTTGCTGTTCATTTCTCTGAAAATGCAGAGGTGAATCAAGTTAGGGTGCCCGCCCTGAAGGAGCTCAGAGTCTGGACGGGAGGTTGCCATATAAATAACTTGGCTGTCTTTGAATTATGATGACAGCAGCAAGGGAGACTGGGCACAAAGCAATCCTGCGGTGGCCTCGCTGTGTGCGTGGCCTTGATTTGTTTTTGAAGTATTCCATGAGGACAAATTCCCAGGAGTGAGATGATCAGGTCAGGGGATTGAAGCTTTTTTTATGACACTGGTAATATTGCCCTGATGTTTTACAAAAGGCTGTACATGCTTATAAAGACTGGTTTTATTATAGCCTTGCTAACCTTTCACTAATTGAATTATAGAGAATGACGCCCTGTTATTTCAATGGTGAGCACCTGAACTTTTAAAATATCTGAGATAGCATCTTTTTCTTTAATAGACTATACTTTGATACCGTCTTAAGAAAACAACCTTGAGCATAATATAAATGGTTTGGTAACTGAAGCCCAGTATTATGGGTTTCATTTAAAATATACACAAAGGCCTGGTGGGGGGCTTCTAGGAAGTGGTCAGATTATGGGATAGATCACTTATCGATGGGGTAATCAATGGGTGGGTTCCGAGGCCTCCTGGGAGAGGAGAGGACAAGCGAAGGGACTGGGTCGTGAGGCATGACCTGGGAACTCTGTCTCCCATCCTCCTCTCTGGCTCCTTCACTTCCCACTTTCTGGCCCTGGAGGGCTGGTCTTCAGCTTTCCTGTGCCACCCGCCTGCCCTGGCTGTGCTGCCTGCGCCGAGCCCCGCAATGAGAGGGCCACACGCTGCAGGCTGAGAGCTCTGAAACCACGAGACAAAGTAAATCTCTCATGTTTCACGTCGATTTTGCCAAGAGACAGAAAGCCACTTAGCGAAGTGACTGACACCAAGCCCTCTTGTTGGGCTGCTCTGTGATTCAATGAAGTCTTCAGAGTAAGACCTTCCTCAAGTAACTGCATTTCTCTGCGTCCCCCTGCTGTACCTGAAAAATGGAGCCACCAAGCGGAGTCACATCAGGGGATGGTTAGCACCTGTTAAATAGCATGGTGGATGTTGAAGTCCACCGTTAATTCCCTCAGTAGATATAAACAGGCTGTTTTCTCAATGCCTAGGAAAATAAAATGGCAGTAGCAGGCCTTCCAGAAAAACAGACGAGGCCACAGAAACTGCGACGGGTTCAGCAGGGCGCGGCGAGGCTGCTGAGCGGACCGCAGAAGACCACAGGAGGAGGAAGACCTCCGGAGAGGGCCCCGGAGCCTGGCAAGCCGGGGGCTGCAAGGGGCTGAGGCCTGGAGCGCAGCGGTTCTCCGGGAGGTGGTCGAGGGAGTGTGAGGCGGGAGCCCGGGGGTGGCCGCTGGCCTGGCGGGGCTTGGGGACGGTGGACTTCACTTGGAGGCGGCACAGAGCCTAAGAAGGGATTTCGGGAATAGAACAGGACGTGCGAGCCCTTGCGTCGCGCGCGCTGTAGGATTCAGAGCAGAGGGCGGCAGGATCCTGGGACTGGGCGTCGCGGCTGAACCCGGAGGGACGTGGGCAGAGAACTGCGCGCAGGTGCGGGCGAGCGGCTGCAGAGGTCACCTGCCTCGGGCTCCTGGCGTGAGGAGGCCGGAGGTCAGGGCTGCGGGGTGGGGGCTGTTTCAGATCAGCGCAGAGGGCAGGTCGGGGTGCAGGGATTAAGAAGGGTTTGGCGGGCTTCTCTGCCCATCTCAGAGCGGCGGGGTAGACGGAGCCCCTTGAGTACAGCTCACAGCCGCGCGGAGCTGCGCCTGCGCCGCGCGACGCTGACTCTGCCTCCTGCCTGAAGCGACCTCTCCGCTTCACTCTTCCATCCGCGCGACTGGGGTCGTGCACCCAGCTCCCCTGCAGGCCTGTCCTGAGGACTAAAGGAGCCACGTCCCTCAGCTGAATCCAGAGACCGGGGACTGCTTCCTTCAAGCCTTGGCCCCCAGGAGCTGCGCAGAGACTCGGGCTTCCTGAAAGTGACACCCAACTTGCAGCCAGTGTGGGCAACATAGGCAGACTCTGTGTCGATCAATTCAATAAATAAATAGTACCCAGTGACAGATTTCCTTTCGGTCAGCCTCTAAAATTTGCTCCATGAGCTCCATGGCAGCGTTCCCAGGCTGAAGCTGCAGAAGCCCTGAAACTTCCAGCTGTGTTTCACGGGCAAGTTCCCCTCTGAGATGATCCATGCGTGCTCCTCTGGCATCACTCATCGGTTAAAAGCTGCTTAGTCATTAGTACGGTGGCCTGAAATCTCTGCAGCCCGCGCCCCCTGCAAAAGGGAAATCAGCTGTCACAAGACACAATAAAGCCATTCATCCCAAGACAGATAACTTCTCCAGCTCGGGCGGCATGATCAATGGGGCCATTAGCAGAGGTAACTGGCACCGCAGCCAGCGCGCTTACACGGAATGCGTTTTGGTAGAAGTGATGTGTCGGGTTAGACAGTGTGCAGACAAATAACCTGTGCGTGACGTGCCCAATCTGTCTCCGTCTCCGGAAGGGTGAGCCAGTGAATATTCTCAGCAAGGGTCTTCAGTGGTTGCTTCTCGGCAGTGGAAAATACCCTCGCGGTTGATCAGAACACACATTCTGCTCAGACTCCAGCAGCAAGACGCAAGCCTTTTGTTTGTCTTTCAGGAAGATGAACTTCAGCTATAAAAGAGTGCATTACCCCAGGAGGTATCCTGAACCTCTAATTCTGAAAATTGCGTCTCACCTTTTCTAAAACAAATGCCTTTGCCTTACAGCACTTACGATTTGCTAATCCTGACAGCTGTGAACGGAATTTATCTTTAATCACACATTCAGGGGGTGTCTGTTGAAAACACACCAGCTATCTCAGTAGAGCGTAATCGTGTGGGGAAACGCATTGCCAGTTCTTTAATTAGGAACATTGAAATTTTTTCAGGCAATGAGAACCTTATACCTCTGGAATGTGTGTATTCATTGTAGCTTATGCTATTGCTTGATTTTATGGGCCTGGTTAGGGACACCAGCTGTTGGAACAACTAGCTAGTACCTCGGAGAACAGAGAAGGCAGGTGCAAAGGGACACACCAGACTTC
This sequence comes from Octomys mimax, assembly GCA_002564305.1. Classification (NCBI taxonomy): domain Eukaryota; kingdom Metazoa; phylum Chordata; class Mammalia; order Rodentia; family Octodontidae; genus Octomys; species Octomys mimax. The sequence goes on along the minus strand of NDGM011041401.1, from coordinate 1,504 downwards.
ATCCTACGGAGGACCGCCAAGGGCTACCCTTGGCTGAGCCTGGGGAAGTGGAGGGAGGAGGGGTCCCAGGGGCAGAAATTCAGAGAATGCAGATTGGGAAGCAGAAGGAGGAAGAATTTTTTAAATTATTCCTCTGAAGTGTTCAGTGGATGGAGAGCTGAGATAAATTCTTCCCAGAACAGGCCGGAGGACTTGAAGAGTCCTTCAATGCTAAAGTCTGTTATTCTTCTAAACTAAATGTCTGTGACGGAATCACACATGACCCCACTTGGGGCTGCACCAGTGGGATGGCTTTCTCTGCCTTGAATTGCATACTTTCTTGCTTCTCTCCATCTTGTATGCGGTACCACTTTCCCTTACAGTAGAAGGCGGAGACACTTCAGTCTGGTCAGGGGACCTCACAGACCCCTAGCCAGGGCCAGGTAAATAGGGCTTCACCAACTCTGCGGGACCCTCCGGGCTGGGAGGACCGCTGCCTCACCTGTAAATGAGGTCAACAAAGTAGACAGGAACACACATGGATTTCCCCTAAAATTTTAAACGAAATATTATTTCATGGAGAGCGGAAATGTGACCAATGTCTGCTAAAATCCCACTCATGTCCCCTGCAAATGCAAAAGTCACTTCTCTCCTGACTAGATGCTTGAAGACTCCTGGAGAGATGGCCACCCTCTGCTTTCCTGCTGTCCTGAGTCCTGGCCTCCCTGTGCCTGCAGGCGCCTCCCCCGACTTGTGTCCATGGAGAATTGCTGAGCGGTCTGTCCACATTCGCCTGTTTTCCTGCTCAGATGCTCACTTCAGCTAAAGTTCCTTAAAACTTTCCAGAAACAAAGAGAATGAATTGCTTTCAAGGTGAAAGCAAACGCCTGTCTCCTGCCGTCCAGCACCACGATCCTGTGACTGCCTCCTTCGGGTGATCACAGGCTATGCATGCCTTCTGCTGTGACCATCAGCCTCTGTCTAGCATGACCGTGTGCTGACCACCATCTCCCTCGGGGCAGTGAGCAACATCAAGCCAGGAACCAGAATTTGCTTGGTTTATTCCTGCTCCCCACCAGGACTTGGGAGCCATGACTCCTGGCTTGTGTGCCACAGCCTCACGTGCAAAGTAGGGTTCTTTATAGTTCAGGGAAAGATGAATAACTCTTAAAGGTATGGAGTTGGAATGCACGCCTGTTACAAAGGACAGATGAAGGAGAGGAAACAAATTTATCAGCATGCAATTTTTTGAGTGAATAATTTTTACTGATACCCTTGGAGATTAAAGAGGACCAAATCTTGACTTTGGGTATCATAACAGAAAAATCTCACCTACCTGCCCCATCATTCACAGGAATGAGCAAACCAAACACGACAAGATTCAAATTTTCATGTAACTGCTACTGGTGAATGTAAATTAACTAATCATTTCATCATAACATTCATTTAATCATAAGGAAAAAAAAGGAATTTACATGGCGTAACAAAGCATGAGTTTTTCTAGGGACATGGCAACCAGTAGCTG